>CAVNYN010204040.1:0-42665 GCA_963692815.1 Nyctanthes arbor-tristis | reverse complement strand
CTCTACTCTTTTTATTAGTCTTGTCTAGAAAAATTCCCTCGTTATAACAATAAATAAATGGTTTACATTGCAATTACCAGGAGGCCCGTGGCCACCCAAGGAAATAACAACAAACCAATGAGGTAATGCTCACATCATGAGAAATTTTATAGAGCCCACTTTAAGTGGGGAAAAGTATACTAGTCACTTAAGTGGTTTAATATATATATATATATATATATAGATATATATATATATATAGATTATATTATTTTATATATATTTGAGATTAAGATTAATTAATTAAGTAATTTTATGATGAAAATCCCAATAAAAAATTGATCATATAAAAGTTATTAGACGGCTCAGATAATTTCTACAGAGTTAAAAACACAAAATGGGTGGGAAAACGATTTAGGAAACTTTTTAATATTGCATATATATATATATGTATAAGATTGAGATTAATTAATCAATTAATTTTCAGTGATGCTATATGTACAGATGAGTGTATAAATATGTTTACAGATGGGGATTAAAATTATAATTTTATCAATATATTCTCTTTTTCTTTTATTGCATAACATAGGGTGAAATTGTAATTTCACACCCTTTCTGTAAACATATCTGTACAATTAGATTAATCTATTAATTTTACTATAAAATTCCCAACCAAAAAAATCGGCCACTCAGATAATCCCACGAATTGAAAGAGATGAAATGGGTAGGAAAATGGTTTAGAAAACTTTTCTAGTATTATATATATAATAATATAATATAATGTGTGTAGGTAGGGATAGACATCATAACCAGTCAACCGGTAAACCGAACCGGGTTCGGATTTGTTTTTGATCTTCATGGGTTGGTTCGCGGGTTGGAGGTGGCCGAACCGAACCTATTCAGTTTAGTCCACGGTTTTGGCCATCCAGAACCGATTCAACCCGGTTAAAACCGAACCGGACGTACCCGATTCGGTTAAACCGGTTTGAACCTGTTAAAACTGAATTATTATAGTTTTTTTAACTTTTTTTTCTACTTTTTGAAGACGTGTTTCAGTTTCAACAAGCCTTATTTCACATTATCTCTTGGTTGTGTAGAGAGGGTATGGCGGACCAAGCATACACTGTATGGGCTATAAATAATGATTGATAAAGGAGTGAACCAGCTAAAACTTTGTATAACAACATGATTCTTGCAACCAGCAAGGAAGAGAACATGGAGATAGCAATGGATTTAGTTTCAAAGATGTCACAGAAGAACTTGAAAGTATATGATTTCACATATGGCATTCTCCGTCGCCGCCGTTGCTGCTGCCCAACAAACCACCACCGCAACTGTGTACCTGCTGCTACCACCGTGATTACGCTCCTGTTGCTGCCGCCGCGGCGCGCCTGCTGCTACGGCATCGCGCTGCTGAGGACGACCTGCTGCTAACACAGTCACCACCACCGCGCACCTCCTGCCGCCGCCCCTCTCATCTCTCTTACTCTTTTCTCACTCTCTAAGTCTCTATCGTCTGAAACACTATTCCCAAAATATCTCTCCTTCATTAAGTAATTAAAATAAGGCCTAAAGAAAAAACAAAAGCATTAAGTAATTAAAATGAGGCCTAAAATTAGGCCTAAAGAAAAAACAAAGGCCTAACATCAGCCATTTGATTTTGGGCCAAAGTTTAACCTTAAAAAAAAAAAAAAAGAAAAGCCGAGAATGCCTAGGCCCAATTTGATAAACCGACCAAACCGACCGGGCCCATTTCGGGTCGGTTTGGGAAGGGTTCACCGGCCCGTCAAGTCAATTTTGGTTTGCCGAAATAGAACCCGTTTTGAAGTCGGGTCGGTTTCGGGTTCGGGCCTATCCCGGCCCAACCAACCCGATACCCAAGCCTATGTGTAGGTAATTGAAAGAAGTAACAGTTCTTTTCTTTTTATGTCAACGAATTTAATTTAATTATTAGACATTAGTATAGGATATAGGTGAATATGTTATTGAAAATGGCGAAAAAGCTTACATGTCAATAAAGTCCACGCGGAATTTAGCTAAACATGAAACAAAACACGTGCGAAGCACATGCGCCTACTAGTGTGTGTGTGTGTGTATGTATATATTTGTTTCTCTATCATTTCTTCTACAATAAGTTGTTGCGTTTTGACTTTTCTTATGGGCACTCGTGTCTTTTTCTCATAAATGGTTTTGTCACATGACATTTAGTCCATTCATCATTTAGTCAGTCACAAGTTATAGACTACGATATTATTTATAATAGCAACATATGATGATCTACATTTTGGAATTTTGATCAATTTATTTTGCTTTACTTTAAATAGGTTATTTATTTTATAACCTTCAAACCTATTTGTATCGATTTGTCATGAGACTTACGCCTCAATCGCCTTGATCGAGGCATACGACTTGCCTCATCAAGGAAATACACCTCGAGGAATATTTCCGCCAATTGAACTTTGCTTAAAACAATTGATTAATTAAAAAGTTACAAATAAACAATCACATTTATTTAAAAATTTGCATATGTAGAAATCAAGTCACATACTAAAATGGTTGGGGAAAAAAAAGAAAAAAAAAACATCTAAAGTTAACCAAAACGGAAAGAGCAACAATATTCCATGTTTTGGGCTGTGTTTTTTTGGCGTGTGAATGGGATTGGCTAAATGTAAGGATGTCATATGAGTATGTCATATAAGAATGTCACTTAAAAGTGTCTCATTTTCATGTTCCTCTAAAATTTTTCAAGGGAGCAATTCTATGGGGACATGAAAATGGGACATTATTAGGTGACATTCTCATGTGGCACACATTCATTGAGTGATGATTACATGACTATTTTTCATCATCAAATACAAGTGTGTCATATAATAATTTCACTTAAAAGTGTCCCCTTTTCACGTCCCTCTAGGATTTCATGTGCCATACAAGTGTGTTAAATAAAAACGTCAACTAAAAATATCCTCTTTTCACATCCTCCTAGAATTTCTCAATGTAAGGTATTTGTGTAAAGTTCCCTTAAATTTTTCCCTTTAAGATTTTGTGCCCAACACTAAAAAGGCGATTTGTTAGGTATTTGTGTGAAGTTCCCTTAAATTTTTCCCTTTAAGATTTTGTGCCCAACACTAAAAAGGCGATTTGTTAGGGTGCTATTGCTTCGGTGGCTTTTGCGGGCAGTGGTTGTAGAAGTAGTTTTCATTTTTCTCATATTTTTCTTTTTTTCTTTTTTTGTTGTGGTTAAAGCAAAAGTAGTTTTCACTTGAGTTCCCGCCCGCCCCGGGGGGGGGGGGGGACACAAGTAGTTTTCACTTCACTTCACATAATTAGAAGACTAATTATATGTGGAAAATCTCCCACAAGACTTTCGGAAAAGTTTGATTCCCCATTTTCAATGTTAAACAGGGATCCAATTTATGAAGCCACATGCAAGAGTTGTTACCCGTCACACTTGCTGACTTTTATCAAGAAAGGTCATTTAAATTATATTGACTTTCTGGCTTTTTCTTTGCTTTGGTTGCAAGATGGCCTTTTTCAAATACACATTTATCATTAGGCAATTCTTTCTTTTTCTCAAAAAAAAAATAAATAAATAAATAGTCAGTTCTTTCTTAAAGTGCATAATAATATATATATATATATATATATATATATATATATTGATAGGGAAATTTGCAGGCAAAGGTCCTTAACCTTTAGATTTCGATGAATAACTCTCAATTATTGTGAAATTTGGACAAAATTTTAGCAACTATTTAAACAGTGTCCTATTACAAATGAAATTAAAATTGAAATTCATTCATTTAAAATTGAAATTCACATAAATAGAAAAGTCACATATGTGTATAATAATGACAAAACAATTATGTGAACCTAATTTGAAATATTATTATTATGTGTACGTATAATTTTACTATGAAAATATATCATTTTTCTATATTCTCACGTGACATGAATTTAAAATTTAATTTTAATTATTATGATAGCATTCTATTTAAATCGTTGCCAAATGGACACTAACATTTTAATAATTAAATATATGCATTTGGATGACATTACAAATGATTGCAAAGTTTGAGACGACTTCAATTTAAAGTTTGATGATGAAAGTGTAAATTAACGCTAGGGACCTTTGCTGCAAATTACCCTTTTCAGTAAAAACCCCCCTACCGTCCGAGGTTTCTTTCAGGTATCAAAATGAAAGATTTCTGGACCATATCATTTTTGGTTTTTTGGGACGGACAGAAATTGAATACTAGACTATCTTTTGAGGACGGAAGGAATAATAAAAATAGGCACAAGATTAGGTGCTCTCGTGAACACCACAGTGAATTCTCACATAGGAATAATTTGGAGGTGTCGGGTGTCTCTATTATAGAAACACAAACCACCAATGTATATGGAACTAATTTCCTATCTACTAATTTTATTCATATAAACATTATCTCATATTGTGTGGGTTCATAATAAACTAGTCATGAAGATTGAGGCATATATATTAGGTGTCTACATAATGGAGACACCCTGTATCTCTAAATCAAAATTGATTATCATATGATGCGAGTAAAAAAGAATTGATCATAAGGCCATTACTTTTGGTGCGATTAGATCCTCAAAGTAATTCCTGGCGACAATCTTTGTAATATTTGACCTGTCAACCTTTATTCTCTATTGCAAAATAGCCATCAAACTTCTATTTTTTGTTATTAATCTTCCCAACCTTTTGTAGTTGATTACAAAATCATTTCCAACTTTTATTAAGTTTATTTCTTGGTGTTAAGTTGTTTAACTTTTGATTCTGGAAGAAATTTCGTTTCAAATTATGTTTTTGTCAATATAAATGTTAAACAGTTATTTGTAACACGCATAAATATAGAAATTGTAAAAGGATAGTAAACGTACGCTTGCACCATCCATGATATAGTTTTGTCAAGAATGATCAGTGATAGATAAGTTGAATCATCATTTAGTTAATTATTTTAGCAATATCAACAAAATAAAACCATTCCTCAAAGAAAAAAAAAGGGAACAAAACAGAGAAAACCAAAAAAGAAAGAAAGAAAGAAAAAGGAAAAAACAATAGAGAAGAGATAATATATCATACTGATAAAAAAAAAAAAAAAGGTTGGAAGTATTTTTTTTTTTTTTTGGCCATCCCAAAAGAAATATATATATACACACACATATTCATATACGTATACATACTAAAAAAAACTAGCAAGTTAAATTAATGAAATGGTGACTTTGTGAGTGGTGAAGGACATCACAAAAACCCAGCAAGTTCTTGTCAAGTTAATGAAAAAAAAATAAAAGAAAAAGAAAAAATTATAACTTGATGATTTGACCCAAATTTCAGGTGGGACTCAACTATATATACAATAGGATGAAATTCATGTACATTTGCATTTAGATAGAAAAGAACCTAAGAAGCTACTAATTATGGGATTAAGTGGAAAATTGGTAGCCCAAATTGAGTTCAAAGCTGGGGGAGATGTATTTCATGAATTAGTCACTCAAAGGCCACACCATATCTCCACTGCTTCTCCTGATAAGGTTCATGGCTGTGAGTTGCACCATGGCCAATTTGGAAAGGAAGGATCCATCATTTGCTGGAGCTACACCCATGGTAATTATATTAACCCCATAAATTTTCGATTTTTTCTATTGAGCTAGATCGGGTTTCGTGCATAGAGCCAGACTACCGGGCTCTATATGTAGAAACACTCATAAATTTCCCCCCATTTCATTTCTTGATATATAATAATTCTGGATGCTATGAAATTATACAGCAATAAGCTTTCATGATAGTAAGTTACGGAAAGGAAGGTGATGGTAAGTTGCTAACCAAGAATAGATTCAGGGTTTTTAGTGATAAAGGCTATAATATAAAAAATAGCACTCAACTGGAGCTAACATAAATTTTTTTCAAAAAAAAAAAAATTATATAATGTTTAAAATTTTTTTGGCCAGTGTGTCCTTGGCTAGGATGATTAGAGTGATTAGAATACCTGATTATGACTAAATAAATAGCGTTCTAGCACTATCTATTGGTTTCTTACGGCACAAGTGGATGACGTGGGCGGGGGCATGTTGATTCCAATAGACGGGCATTTGCGTTGTTTTCTAAAGCTTGTCGAAAATAGGGCAATATGCTGAAGCCATAACAAATCAATAGCTCATGCTATAATATTTTCATATCATGGCTATCATAAGTACATAATATCTTGGAAACCTTAAAAATCCATCTTCTTTATTTTTCTTTTGATGAAAGAACATTATTCAATATAACAAAATTTTGAATCAAGCATTGGGGTATCATCCCTTTTATTATAGGTTTAACTTAATTTGTGAGAAATACTGCACAGATGGGAAGAAGAGGATTGGAAAGCAAGTGATTGAAGCCCTGGATGAGGAGAAGAAGTCGATGACATTGAAGATGCTTGAAGGAGATTTAATGGAGCTCTACAAGAATTTTATCGTAAAAGTACATGTTGAGAACAAAGGGGATATTGACGTGGTAACATGGACAATAGAGTATGAGATGCATAATGAAGATGTTCCACATCCCATTACACTATTGGCTTTCTTCATTGATCTCACTAAGGATATTGAGAATCATCACCTTGGGAAACCTTGATGATTCGGAATGGACGGTTGAGATGTAAAGATGTTGGGATGTGACATGGTTTTGTTATATATTTTCTACATATGTTAAATGAAATAAGCTGAGAGACAACTTGGGTGGTTGTTCTTTCTTTGTTTGTAATGTTAATCAAGTTTTCTCGTATCATAAGAGAACTTGGGTGGTTGTCTTCCTTTTTTTTCTTTTTTTTTTTTTTTTTTTTTTTGTAATCAAGTTTTCTTGTATCATACTAAGAGACGAATGAATTAAGAACATAAGAAGTGACAACTTGGGTGGTTGTTTTTATACTTTTGTAATTAAGTTTTCTTGTATATCATGCATAAGAGATAACTTGGGCGCTTGTTTTGCTATGATTCTAATCATGTTTTCTTGTATCATCATAAGTGCTAAGCATCTTTTTTTCATGAAGTTTGAAAAGTTTTGATAGAATGGAATTATTATAACTAATGTTTCACCATTGTGTTGTATGGAAAAAACAATTTGAAAACGATTAAAAAGAAACTGACCTACAACTAGACAGCAATATGTCAAAGAATTTGGCTTGCTACTCAAAGAATGATTTATCTTTTAAATTCTAACACAATGAAACACTAAAGCAGTAGTAGAAGTATTTGAATAAATGTCTTTAATAAGCTTACAAATTTTACAAAAGACTGGACTAACAAACAAGCAAAAAACACAAATGTTGGCTCAAAACAAAATAGGGAAAACGCAAACAAATATAGTAGATGGATTCAAATATCCAAAATTATATTCATCATTAGAAGTGGGTTGAAAAAACATATATTAGGGGTTGAAAACGGATATCGTATGCGAAAGTTATACACGTTTCTTCAAACATAGACTATCAAACTTGCAAAATAAATAGATCAAACGGCTCAGATAATTTGCATAAATGTAGAAACATGAAATGGGAGGGAAAATGGTTTAGGACAATTTTCTAATATTATATTATACTAAAATTCTTACCCGTGCGTTGCACGGGAAATCTAAAAGTAATAATAAAAGATTATATAATAATTAAATAAAATAATTAATAAAGCAACTGATAAAATCCCCAAAGAAATAATTAATAAACATATTTGATGTATTTACAAATAGTCAAAGAAAGTTTTTTGTTTGGATGCAAACAATTAAAGAAAGTTAATTGAATAAACGAATAAAATGTTCAAAACATTTTAATTAGAAACATATTTGATGAATAAAACATTTTTTTAACCTTTTTTCAGTGCAAATTAATGGATTTTGTAAAAGATATATACACAATCTTTTATTATAGTTTTTCTATGTGCGTGAAAACTTATGTGAAAAAACACCCTATTGATGAAGTTGATCGTAACAGGTCCATGCAATAATAAAGGGCAAATCTCCTAGAAGGGACCGCTCAGCGGTACCCCATCTAGGACGTTACTTAAAACTCAACCATAATCCAAGCGATGCATAACATTCATTATTAGAAGATGAAACCTAACAAATACGTTGACATCAATTTATTTAATTTTTTTTTTTTTTTGGGGAAACCAGGTTGACATCAAATTAGAGACACACACATTTGATAATTTATTTATACAATACACAGATAATAACATGTGAAGTTGTAAATCAAACCAAATATTCTTGTCATCCACAATCATCTTCTTCAACCTTTAAGATCATATAATTTGCAATCTTTAGTTACCCATCTGGGCTAGAAAGCAATAATAACAATATTTTCAAACTCGAATCTTGCATACATCTCCATGGATGTGAATAAAAACCCCAGATTTTTTTTAATTGAATTGTATATGTATTCTCAACAATGAATCAAAATTGACAGGCATGAATCGTGTATTTCAATTGTGTCTCCAACATTGGGACTTGGCTTTTCACCAATGCAGGCGAGTAAAACCAATTCAATGAATCATCAGTGCATCTTCTAAATATAACAAAATTCGTGAAGAGCATAATCTAAATAGTAGGCTGATTTTTTAAATATACAAAAATAGCTAATTTATGACCATAACAAATCAAAACAGTTGCCTGACGAAGTTACAAATTGTCCATCAAATACTATTTATCAAACAATGGTAACACAAAAGAAATGCTTTTACAATAAACTAATTAGATGGGGAAATTATTTGCCAGTTATAATCATTCAAGAGAATTAATTTTCAGCCATTTGCAGCCATTATGCAGTTCCTTGAAGCTAAAATATACCCATTGGAACCTAAATATATCCATTGCCGGTTATAATCATTGAAAGAACATAAGAATTGATTTGAAGAGCTGAAGTTCTAAACTATCAGCTTATAGAGACCCTCTAGATTCGTGGATAGAACAAAGCAATATGAGAGTTTGAACATATAAATTAGTACAGAAATCAAATGCAGAAATTTGCTAACAGTTTCTTTTAGAAACACATACATGATATCGGAATATGATATATGATAAATTGGCATCTACAATTCGTAATAGTTTCTTCATCTATGTCTTTGACAGGCCAAGCTCATTTCACGCACAATGGGTGTTTTTTTTTTTTAATTTTTTTATTATTTTAATATTTTTAAATGTTTTGTTTTTAAAGTTAAAAAGATAAAGGATATAATCGTTATTTTCTATGAAAAGTTGAGAGAATAGTGACAAGAGAGACCTATTGTGTGTATTTATTAAGGTTGGCGATCCCGGGGAGCGAAAAAAAAGATTGAGGACATATCCGATTATAAACTCAAAGGTCCTATTAATTAACATATGAATACCTAAATTTTCTAAGAAAGGGTTTCCTCTCCTCTTAAGGAGAGGAAACCTCCTGTGTGGCTACATGTGATTGAGTGTTGGAGGACCTTCAATCCTCAAACTTTCAATCACATGCATCTACACAAAGGGTTTCGAAACCTCTCTATAGCAGGAATCTATGAATCTCTAAAAGATTGAGAAATGCATCATTACCTTGAACTTAAGGAGAAGAAACCTCTCTATAGCAGGACTATGAATATCTAAAAGATTGAGAAATGCATCATTGCCTTGATAAGTTCTAGCTTGGAAACCATTCAAGATTATATCTATATTTCTTTGCTGGGCCCGGAGAGAGCAGTTAATCAATGAATGCAACACTCAAGTAACATCTTCGATAAAACATGAAGATGCTCAAATTATATTTTATATAAATTGTAATGCACCAAATTTAAAAAGTACTATTTTGTGGTAAGTTTACAAAGCACGTTAAAATTTAATGGGTTAATTTCATAAAAGGTTTTCAAACTTTCAGTTAAGAATCGGTTTCGTCCTCAACCTTTTTTAAGATTCTCTTAGGTCCCCCAATCTTTTATAAATACAAACAATAGGTCCCTTTTAGTACTATTCCCTCAACTTTTCATAGAAAATAACGTTTATACCCTTTTAACATTTTAATTTTATAAATAAAACATTTAAAAATAATTAAAAAATTCACAAAAAAAAAAGGAAAACACCCAACCACCCCCAACCCAAAAAAAAAAAAAAAAGCCACACACGCACAAAAAATAATACTAATAATAAATAAATAAAGAGAAGAAAGAAAAATTTAAAAAAAATATATAGGAAATAAGGGAAAAGATTATGGCTGGGTTCTTCATATTCAATTTATGTGGGGTAGATAAGTACAGCTAGTATTTCTTTTCATTTATGTTTGATCTGTACTTCCGTTGTCCATATTCTACTATGCTTTAGTTTTTCTTGAAAGATGATAATTTGAGCCTTAATATATATGGAATTTGATATAGGTGTGGGAGCATGTTTCTATACCTTTTGTGCTTCCAGACAAAAACTTATGCACTAAACCTATTGCTTTGTCTGTAGACTTACTTATCTTCATATTGTGCCCATGCTTAGGTAGCAAAAACTGTTGATCTTAAAAGGCTAAGGGTGGTAAAGTCACCCGAGAACCTGGTTGTGTGAAAGGTGGCAAAAGAGTTATTGCATTTTTAGAAGATCCTGATGGTTACAAGTTCCAACTTTTGGAGAGCGGTCCTACACCCGAGCCTTTATGTCGAGTGATGCTTCGAGTTGGAGATCTTGATCGCTCTATTAAGTTCTATGAGAAGGTGAATTTAATGAAGTTATTGGTTTTCCTGTAATGTTTGAGGTTTTTCGTAGTGTGACTTACACATTCTGCATTTGAAGTTTCCTTCTCCAACTCTTTTTCTTATGTAACACTTATTCTTCAAGTGTTCTACATTGTGCCTCAGATGACTAGTTTTTATGCACTCTTTAGGCTTTTGGCATGGAACTTCTTCGCACGGAGACAATCCTGAATACAGGGTACGGAATCTTGAATGCTATGCAGTAATCTTTGGATCTCAAATTTCAATCTGATTTACCATATATGTTGAAAAGGTTTCTACTTTTTTATTTTCTGGTAACTCACGGCAGTTAACTGATAACTCACTCCATAGAATAAGAAAATAATTTGGCATTTTGTTGCAAGTTTTAAAAATGACCAGCTGTACTTGACTGAAGTATAAAATAATATTTATGCAAACTGAATTTTTTTTATTATTTTTTTTCCATTAGTACCACCTACATTTTCCCTGCTCTTTTTATTTAGTTACTGGAATTTAGGTTGTTAACAGTGCGATTTATTAGACTTACATTTTTGTGATCGTGAAGTTTATCGTACTAGATCCTGCTTAAACTATGTTCTGTGTTTAATTTAATTCCATAAGACCATGTTTGGTGAATCCTGTGTACTTATTCATGTGAGTATTTGGTCCACCATGCAGTACACAATAGCAATTATGGGCTACGGTAAATGCAGTAATGGAGTTGACGTACAATTATGGTGTAACTAAATATGATAAAGGAAATGCTTATGCTCAGGTAAAATAATTTCTCTACCTAGATATATAGCTCAACTCTCTGATGCTTAGCATGATGTAGGTTTCTCCATAATTTGAAAATCATTAAATGTAAATATTGTGCCTGATTATATATATCTATTATTTTACAGATAGCAACCGGCACAGATGATGTGTATAAAACTGCAGAAGCAATTAAGTTATGTGGAGGAACGATTTCTCGAGAACCTGGGCCTCTACCTGATATCAACACTAAGATCACAGCATGTCTGGATCCTGATGGTTGGAAGATGGTATGCTTCCTCTTGTTTCTCCATATTATTCTTTAAAAAAGACAAAATTTCCAAGAGAATCAGTAGCAAAGATGCAAATGGTGAGTTAGGCAAAATTTTCAAATTATTGATAGAACTGAATCCATGCAATTTCTTGACATGTGATTCTGAAGCAAAGATCATTAACTTGGCTTTAACCGGCCTATAACCTATTTGTGCTGCAACGCGATTCACATAGAAATTTGAGATGTAAATATTTGTGGTCATAGTTGATGTATAAAATATACATTCAAGGGCCTCAACACAAAGTAATCAGATTTCAGTGCCTCATTTTGTATGCACTTGCAGGTTTTTGTTGATAACATTGATTTCAGCAAGGAGTTGGCATAAAAGTTAAAACTCATAGTACATATGCCTTTGTTAAAGGGTGATGCACCAATCTCCCAGAAAGTGTCATGTGTTGGATCTAGAGAGTCACAATGCTTCATTACATCTCTCAGGAAATATTCCTTCAGAAGCTTAACTGTGCAGCTGGTCTGCTCTGGACAACTTTTGACTTCGTCAGTGATTTATATGCTCATTTGTTTGCACTGATACATTTAACGGGAGGTCGAATTGGTGCCTCACTTTCATATACGCTTTATATTTTTCATGTCAAATGTTGATAGAACTATGTCCTTAATCGTTCCATGAAACCGACAGTATCTTCAAGTTTATATAGTTTTTGTGCAGCCCCCTCGAGGGAAATTATTCTCAATAGGCAACTTCATGAAATTTTACTCTAGTAACATTTGTGATATGTTACTACTTTTCCAACTATATGTTTGATTGCTTAGGCCCGGTCATGAAGTAAACCCATTTCTGGATGTCTACCAGTGTTCTTCTCAATTTTGCAAATTGAGATTTTGAAAGAGTAACGTCATTTATCACGACTAGCGACGATCACTATCTTTAGATAGTATTAATTAAATGATGATATAAGTTCACCATAATGAATTACATGTCACTGTATGAAAATTTTCTAGCACTAACAGATGGTACCTTGTAATGTTATCTGTTATCTACTGGCTACTAATTAAAGATAATTGTCATTCAATTGGTACGTTTCAATTGTGGGGCCTATTGAACCCGCGTTCGTCACTATAAAGATGATATCTGCTAGTGTTAGAACGGGATCTTGTTCCTACACTAAAGTTCTTTTCTTTTTTCTTGTTCCTCTTTTCCATGTCATTGCAAGTTTCTCTCACCCAACAGACATAGAAACCTGCCGTGAATGATATCAACACTCATCTTCCTCAACCTTTGAATGCGTGCGAGAGTCTTCGATCACATGGCATGGGGCATTTTTTCCGTGAATTAGTTTTCGTCTTCTCATCTTGTCATTTTCAGTTGCTAATGTCCTTTTTCTCTTTTAAAGAGATCCTTTTTTGGACTTTGTCCCATCCTAGATGAGATTCAAAATATATTCAAAACGATATTTCAAAAATTATTACTTTTTTAATATTGATCAACGAGGAACAAGACACTTAAAAAATCCATTTCTCTTAACAAGACTTGTGATTTTATTGCAACATTTATTTAAAATATACAGAGTTTATATTTATAGTTATATATTAATTTAAAAGAGATGTAGTGCAATTTTTTAACAAGAAAAAAAGAAACACTCTCTCTCCTTTTTTTAATAATATCTAAAAAAATAGATAAAGAAATAAATAAATGCTTAATTAATGACATAAATTCGGGAATCATCACCAAAAGTCAAGAAATGACTCACATTTTTTACACTGTGTGATGTGATGACATAAAATTGACTGCTAAAACTAAATATTTTCTTTTATATTATATATTTTATTATTTATTATATTTTATTCTATTGTCGATATTTTTTTGTTTAAGATATTTTTTTCCCAACCTTGATAGTGATATTTTTTTGTTTATGATATTAACCTTGATAGTGACAACCAAGTTGCTCACTCTTCCATCCGGATGCAGGTCCCCAACAAGTCCCTCTTTAATTAATAACTACTAACTCGTAGTAGTCTAGTGGTGTGGGCTACCTTGTTCCGCAATGTGGACCACTATCTTAGTACACTGGAATAGATAAAATTAGGAGAGTTGGATAATATGAATTTATATGTTATACGTAAATCTTATAAAATATGTAAGTGTGATTTATTTGATCAAACTCAATTATTAAAAAAGAATGTGAACATTTGTGAATGCAAAAAGAGGTTAGTCATTAGTGAGAGTCGTCTAGTCTTTCTCTTTAGTTGTTTGTTGTGATTGACCTCGTCGTATACGATTCTCTATGTTGCTTGCTTATTATTTTACATCATCAAGAAATAAGAGATTTGTCTCATTAAACCTGTCTATTTTTCGAGCTTTGACCACTGGCCAGAGGCCTCACCAATTCTTTATTTTCAAGGTTGTGGTAAGCTACTAGGTTCATGAGTCAACTCTGGCAGCTTGCACTATTATTTTCTTCTCCGTTTTCCACCTTTCGCGAGCATTTTTTTTGAAAGTATTTTCGCGAGCATTTTTATCTAAGAGAAAAATGTCTCATTACTTGCTTAGTTCAACTGGCTTAATCCCGCATATTAATTTTTTTGGGTAATTCTTGTCCATGCCCGTGTTTCATTAAAACTATCCTTCTCTGATTAAGGAATTTAGATAAAACCGTAAACGGGTTACTTTTCTAACTTAATTCATAAAGTACGTAGTCGTGACTCGTGATCTATACAAGTTGATTTGTGGAAATTCTTATTTATGCCAAACTCGATGATTTCCCTTATCCTAATCTAATAATAATTCGTCTAGTGGCTGAAGTTGGACTTTGTATATCCTTTCACACTCCTCCAATGCATGGAAATAACAGCCTATCATCACTTAATAACCTCGACAACGACTCCAAAAAGGGAAAATTTTCCAGTACACCAGAGGGTATCGGAGACTCAGTACTTTACGAACATGAAAGCAAGACAATTAGACAAGTGTGCACATAGTATCAATTTAAACAATAAATTGAACCATATGTATCCACTTATAACTCTCTTATTCTCTTATTTGTATGGAGTACCGAGTTTGACATTCTTAGAATAGCACCAAAAACTTTGAAGCAACAACGATAATAAATTAATAATAATACATAATAAGAGAATCAAGATTAGAGACATTACAGTCTTTAAGGTTGTTTTCCTAATAAAAATACATATTAATTATTTTTTTTAATAAGGCTATCGATTGACAAATTGACATTAAAAAAAAAGGTTTTAATTAATATAAGACAAAATAAATTTGAAAAAATATACCTAAAATAATTGCCAAGTTGTTGGCGCAAAGAATTCAACAGTTGACCAAGAATGGGTTAACTCCATCTCAGCAGGAAATTTGTGTTTATCTGTTAAAACTGATCTCCGGGAATTACCATAAATTCAGTTGGATTGACTCATTTCGTTTTGTTTATATCCAACAGCATTTATCCTTCTTTCTATCTGAGATTTTTGGGTGTGGACAGAAATGGCGGGTGGAGGATTCGTGGAGTCCGGCGGAGGAAGGGCCCATTTGTACGAGTACAAGATTACTCGATACTTCGTATTTTCATGTGTTGTTGCAGCCATGGGAGGTTCTCTCTTTGGTTATGATCTTGGTGTTTCTGGTCAGTTTTCTCTGTCTTCTATCTGAATTTGAAATTATCTTTCTGGAGTTTGTCTGACTGTTTAAATTGTTAAGAGTAAAATGTGTTTTTACTGGTCCCGATCAATCTGGCGAGATTATGCCGCTAGACGCCTGAGATCATTGAGAACTGACATGTGGTATAACCCACATGTTTTTTTTTTTTTTTGCATTTGGGTGGAAGATGAAGTTCAGACCCCGTGCTTTATTTCTGTCACTTTGGAATTCGAGGAGTTTGAATTTATGCTTTGTAGACATTGTTCGATTTGATTCCCTTTACTGGGTTGGTGTCATTGTTTCCTTCAAATCATTTGAGACTTGAAGAAAAGAGTGACAGATGACAGATATTTGAGTGCCTTGTGGTTTTGGACACTTGTTAAGCAAAAAAAAAAAAAAGGCATCTAAATTCTCGTAATCTTTAGTGAATGATGATGTGTCTAATCATATGTTTTGGCATATTTCTTACAGGAGGTGTGACTTCTATGGATGATTTCTTGATTGAATTCTTCCCCAAAGTGTACAGAAGAAAGCATGCATTTCTGGAAAAAACTGATTACTGTAAATATGACAATCAGCTCCTGACACTGTTTACATCTTCTTTGTACTTGGCTGCACTGGTTTTCACATTCGGAGCTTCCTATGTAACAAGATCGTACGGCCGGAGGGCCAGTATTCTCTGTGGATCAGTCAGTTTCTTTACCGGAGCAATCCTCAACGCGTTTGCCAAGAACATAGCAATGCTTATCATTGGTCGAATGCTTCTTGGAGTCGGCATTGGATTTGGCAACCAGGTAAGTACCCATCTGAGGAAATGAATGACAACCGCGCAAAACCAACTTGTACTAACCGGTTTTTTTGAAATGTTTCGCAGGCAGTTCCTCTGTATCTTTCAGAAATGGCACCAGCAAAAATCAGGGGAGCTGTAAACCAACTCTTTCAATTCACAACCTGTTTGGGAATTCTTATAGCAAATTTACTCAACTATGGAATTGAGAAAATCCATCCATGGGGATGGAGACTATCTCTTGGCTTAGCCACAGTTCCTGCTGCTATTATGTTCTTTGGTGGACTTTTCCTTCCAGAAACCCCAAACAGTCTAGTCGAACAGGGTAAAATAGATGAAGGAAGGAAGGTATTGGAAAAAATTAGAGGTACTCCGAAAGTTGATGCAGAATTTGCTGACATTATTGAAGCAAGCAATGCAGCCAAAGCAATAAAGCATCCATTTAGAAATCTTCTGAGAAGAAAAAATCGTCCGCAATTGGTGATAGGAGCACTTGGAATCCCGGCATTCCAACAACTTACCGGCATGAATTCCATTCTTTTCTATTCTCCTGTCATATTCCAGAGTTTGGGTTTTGGCTCAGCAGCAGCCCTGTATTCATCAGCCTTTACCGGTGGAGCTCTTGTTTTGGCAACACTAATATCAATGGCTTTGGTTGACAAGTTTGGTCGACGAGCATTCTTTTTAGAAGCTAGCGCTGAAATGATCTGCTGCTCGGTAAGTTTGCTTCAAAACACCTCCTTATTGAACAAAAATACAGCGCATCTCCTTACCAGTAAGTTGCTAACAGGTTTTTGATGCGTGCACAGGTTGCAGTTGCCATTACTCTGGCTCTGAAGTTCGGAGAGGGTAAAACATTACCCAAGGATATTGGTGTCTTCCTCATTTTTGTTATTTGTGTATTCGTTTTGGCGTATGGAAGATCGTGGGGCCCATTAGGATGGTTAGTTCCAAGTGAACTTTTTCCCCTTGAGACGAGATCAGCCGGGCAGAGCATAGTCGTCTGTGTCAATATGATCTTCACAGCTTTGGTTGCTCAGTTTTTCCTTGCAGCACTCTGTCACCTCAAATATGGGATCTTCTTATTGTTCGCAGGCTTGATCGTCATCATGGCTACCTTTATCTTCTTCCTCTTGCCTGAAACAAAGCAGGTTCCCATTGAGGAGATATATTTGCTATGGGAAAAACACTGGTTCTGGAAGAGATACTGTGGACCTGAAGAGAATGGACATGAATTACAAGAGAAACCACAACACTAGTTGTAAGCTGCAAAAGAAATAAGGACCTTTATTTCTTTCATTTCAAGTCAGGAGGAATTTTACAGTTCGATTATTACTTTGAATTGAACTTACCAAGAATTTTACAGTTCCAGTGATGAAATATTCAGCAGAGTGCTGTAAAAATATTCTTCTTAATGTGCTGTGTTCATAATTTTATTTTTCGACAAACCAACCCATAACAAGATAGACTTGTAAAATTTGTTCGTCAAGGATCTTAAACAACCAAGAACTTGGAGCAATGAATGTGAACTCTGCTTGTCTAAAGAAGCCAAAAGAGACAAAATGGAGAAAATAACTTACATCAAGATCATTTACAGTTGAAAGAGGACCACATACGTTAAGAGAACCAGAGAAATTTGTACCTGTGTTCAGCAGAGACATTCATAATTGTATGCACAAATGAACTGAAATTACCACAAATCTGGCCGTTTCTCCTGCCTTTCTAAAAGCATTAGAGGTCAACACGAAGACTTGCAGCCAAATACACTGTATATTTCTTCTGCGGTTTCTCCCATCTGCAACCTAGTTGCTAGAGCTAGACAATATATCACACTCCATATTCCCAGACATAAATCATGATTACATGAAGTGAAACAAATACCCAATAAGAGAAAAATGCAGGAAACTATAGTGAAGATATCACAGTGAATGAAAGAAAATGTGCTTATATTTAAATGAGATGAGATTCTTCTCACTGAATGCCAACTAAATATGAGAATGATTTACAGCAGACATTGATAACTTCATTTAAATTTAATTAATTAATTTTTTAACACATTAAGCAAGTAACTTGGCAAGTTCATCTACTCTAAGGCTCCCCTGAGGAGCTACATTTAGATAATCCGCTTTGATGTCTTTCATCTTTTCATTTCTTGAACTCTTTCGTCCACTTCGTCTCTGGCCTCCAGAAGCTGTTTCTGTCTCTGTAACTGCAGGAGCTTCTTTAAGCTCCAAATCACCAGTTTCTTTTTTCTCACTGCTGTGAACTGCCGACTTCTTGGGTCTGCGCCTAAAGACAGGCCCAGTCGGAGCAGACTTGGCAAAAGCTACAGACGTTTTGAAAACATAGTCAGCATCCAAATAATGATCATCTAACACAGTTGCCCTCCCACATTCAACAGCCTGCTTGCGTAGTAGTAGGACACCTTCAGTCCAAGGTGTACTCGAACTCATTTGCTTCTTGACATTCTTCTGATGCTCATCAGGAACCACATTTGACCCATTCAAGTTTTCACTGCTGGCGCTCAAAATTCCATCGGATTCTACAAAAACATCCAATAATATTTCGCCTTCAATTCTTTCATTCAGTGCTTCTGAATCAGCACTGCTGTACTCTGCATTTCCAATTCCATTAACACTTTGCATATTCAAGATTGCAAGAGAAGCTTCAGACGACATGTTGACTGCAGAAAGATGCTCGACTCCAGCTTCACTTAATTCATTGCTTAGTAATGGTTCCTCATTACCAAATGTAGGAGATGTGCTTGTGTTAAGATTGGTAGTGTCAAGATCAACTATGGATACATCTGGAACACTACATGATGGTGCTGCTACAGGTTCTTTTAAGGCCCCATCATCACATTCAACTTCCTGCATTTCCTTTGAACCCTCTATAGGTTCTGCTAAGGAAGACGTCATTTGCTCATCGACATTCTTCCGATGCTCCTCAGTAACCTCATATGAGCTCTCCAAGTTCTCACTACTGGCGCTCAAAATCCCATCTGACGCTACAAAACCATCCAATAATATTTCACCTTCAATTCTTGCTTTGGGTGCTTCTGAATCAGCACTGGTGTACTCTGCATGCGAAGGAGATTTCTCAATTCCATTAAAAGCCTGCATATTCATGACTGCACAAGAAGCTTCAGATGACGCGTTGACTGCAGAAAGACCCTCGACCCTAGTGTTGCTTAATTCACTGCCATGCACTAGTTCCTCATTGCCAAATGTAGGAGATGTACTTGTGGTACGATTGTTAGAGTCAAGATCAACGATGGCTGCAGCTGGAACACTTGATGATGATGCTACTGGTTCTTTTAAGGCCCCATCATCACATTCAACTCCCTGCATTTCTTTTGGATCCTTGACGGGTTCTGCTAAGGAAGACCTCCAATCTCGTCCTCTCCATACTAGTATATGTTCACATTCAAAAGAAATTAACACACATGGGACAAGATCCTGCAATTGAAATATTAAGGATTAAATAAAAGTAAAGAGAATAATTTTCCGTTTTCATGCTCCCTCTAAATTAAAACAATCGTGCATGCATGTTACATTCATGCAAATAATGCTACCTTGAGTTTGGCTCCTATTTTTCGGTAGTCGCTCCCATTCAATCCTTGGCAGTTGATTCTCACTAATTCACATGCTTCAAATGCCTCCCTGACATTGTTTACAAGGTCACAATAGACACCATTTTTTGCTGCAAGATACATGTATGCCTGATCAGCAAACTCCAGGGCAAAACTCAAAAGTTTTTTTCACAAATGATAAATGAGGAAAACAAAAACTAGCGTACCAAGTTTGCAAATTGGTGTTAGGTTACGCCCGCGTTTCCGCATTTCACTTGCTTCTTCAAAAGTCAAACCCTCAGGAACTCGTTTAATCAGCCTTGGATATACCGGGGTAATAGGTTTCCATAACATAAGAGGAAAGCGGGGGCGTGTTTTATAATTGTAGTTTCTTCCACGAAAAAGATATAACACTCCACCTCTGCTGTAAATAACCTTCCCTCCAGTTTTCTCCTATTAGATCATGTGTCTTAGAAGAATACAATTTCTGAACATTAAAAGAAGATATGGTTTGACTAACATATGCAATGAAAATCTTAAAGCAACATCTGATGTGTTTATAACTTTTTCCATTTTAGTTATCTCTCTTTTATGTATTAAAAAAAATAATAAATAAATAAATAATGGCAGCAGTAGTAGTTATTTTCTGAACTTGTGTTAGAGCCAAATACTCAATTTCAAAGAGAAATTTCCAATAATTCCATCTTTTGCCAATATACAATTGGCAAAGGTGTAGTAGCAGTTATTATCTGAATTTTACTTGCATAAGAGAGAATAACCAATTTCAAAGAGAAACTTCCAACAATTCGATCTTATGCCAATGTATAATTGGCAGAAATATTTTCTTCCCTGTCAGCTTTAATCACATAGGTAATCATCCTGTTTCCTGAATGTTAGAACCCTTGTGTTTTCTGAGAAATTATGTTATGTGGAAGGAAAACGACTCTTAGCCAGCAAGAAGCTGCACACTGTTTTAATATGATTTCACTAGAAAACTTACATTCTCCAGTATCCTAATGACGCGATTGTTCCATAAGAGTATACAAATAGCGCTCCAGGTAGAACTGATAAGGCATAATATTTTACAAGATTTCCAAGTCCAAAAATTAAAAATTATTATGATATGTACTTAAACAAAAAATTGATAGGAAATGCTATTGTTCACCAATTCATATCATGTTTCTTCAGTTGAGAAATATCATTGGGCAACAGACTTTGACCCGCCTAATATGGGGCACTATTGAGTTAATGGGCATAACTCGAAAAGAATGCTTCCTGTTCTTTGGCCAATCCAGTTAAAAGGTTTAGCATTTTGGAGAACATTGTAAAAATGTTTTTACTAGGACTCCATTTTTTTCCCCAAACCTTATGTTACTACAAGACTACTACTTGGGCTCTGGGTTAGGAAGGGTGAACCTTATTCTCAGAATGGCAATCCTCACAACAAGGCTTATCCATTGTTTTTCAGATAATAGAAGAAAGTATTAGAATGTGGAGTAACAAAAAGTAGTTCCCCTTCAATATGGACAAAAAGTAAGCGAGCTTCCTCTGTGGAAGCACCACCCATCTCTATATTGACTTCGGCTAATCAAATATTGATTTTAGTTGTAGTCGCTCAGGACCATCACTGTCGAATAGGTAAATGACGAGCAGCCAAAGACTGGAAAATACATGAATGTTTTTTTTTTTTTTTTTTAAGACAGGGCGGGGGAGGGGGTAACAGTGAACTTTCTCCAGTAAGTATGAAGTTAATGCTGACCTCCAACTGTTGAAGTACATTGTCCATGTCCACAGTACACACTCCTTTGCATTTAATTTTGCAAACCCTCCGACGCTTCCAATGAGCATGAATGTTATCCAACATGTTGTGCGTGAGGCCATCTCTTCCTGAAAAATATGTTAAGTTTCTTATTGATGACTGATATGCTTTGTCCTTGAGCTTATCAATCATCATGAATTCTTGATGCCAACAGCAATTTGATCATACTACTACAATCCAGTTATGGCACCTCCGGGAGAGGTGCCGCCATTGCACCTCCCGTCCCATGTAGGTGCATGGATGCACAGCACCTCCCGGACATGCTAGAAAATTTCACATATCTACTAATTGCAATCAACTCTTTGATTCAAATAATACAACTGAGTTGCTAACATGTATAACATATTTTACAATATAACAGATGCAAATCTAGTTGCATCAGAAACTGTAGTGTGTCCATATATGCCTCAAAATACATAATATGCACATAATCCTATTACAATTCCGCTACATGTACACAATCCTTACAAAAACTATTTTACACGCATATGTGGTAGGAATATGTTTTTCCACACATTACAGCACTTAAAAATCAACTATCCTGATTTTGCCAACTCATTTTGTAAACACGCTTTTGTAAGAAAAGTGTGTACAAGTAGGCCTTTTCATCCTATTAATCAACTTAAAAGAATGTCCTACACGACTGTTATAAATACTCAATTCTATACCTAATAAGCTAAAATTTGAAAGGAAAAGGTAAAGTAATTAGATTGTCAGGGACATAAAATTTTTTGTATATCTACCACGTTACCATTTACAAATACACACTTCTTTAGCCAATAAAAATAACATATTGTCAAAGTAATCATGCCAACAAAACTATCAAGAAACGCACGTATTTCTACCACAGATACAAAAATCTAATGACATGTATCACCTATCTTCAATTCCCCATAAATGCACAAAGGAGCACACATTAAAATAATTGATGCAATATAACTTATTCTTTGGCATACCCATATTCAGTTGGCGGTTTGATTTCTTACACCCTTCAATAAGGTCCTTAATTTCGTCCTTAGTCAGCAGCTCCCCCAATATCTCCTCCCGGGACTTCATGTGCTTCGGCCCAGAACCTGGAAGGAACGGCCCAGGTGCCTGCACAGGCTTCACTCCCTTCTTGTGGGGCGGCGGGAGCTGGAAAGAGTCAAATTCCGGCAGCTTCTTCTTGCTGGGTGGCAACGGTTTCCGCCCCAAATATGGCTTTGGCATAGACCCTGGGCCAAATGGGGATACCAACGGCTCCCTCAACTTCACCGGCTTCAACTTTGGCGTCTCCGTATAACTATACTGATACTCAAAGGGGGCCTCAGGAAACTCATACGACACCCCATTTTCACCTATTTTAAAATTGGGCGATACAGAATCATTCTTCTCCTCTTCACCATTAATAACTTCCGGGTTTGTTACGGGTACTTTTCTGGGTTTCAGGAGGGGTTTGAAGGCAGGGTGGAACGACTTCTCAGAAGGGTATTTGGGCGATTTCGAGTACTTGGAGAATTTCCCCGGTATGGAAGGTGAGGAAGGGGAAGAAGGGGTGCCAGCAGACTTGAAAGTGGTGGGATAAGGAGGCGCGGGATTGTAATTATGGGCAATATTGAGGGCGGAATCGAAGCGCTTCTGGAAGCGGAGCTCGTCTTCAAGTTCCTTCTGTGCACGCTCATGGCGGATGAATTTCTCGGCGTTCGCATTGTTCCACCGCGAGAAGCGGACCTCGGTGGGAGGGCGGCGGCGGCGGTGGTCGGCAGGTGCAAAAATTGGAAACTGGATTACAGTTTTCAGGGACATTAGTTCGAGTCGGATCAGCTTTACACTATTAATTCATGAAGATATAGCACAAGGTCCATACAACCGGCCAAGAATTTGTGGAGAGGAATTTCATGAAGAAGAAAATGTTTATCGTGTTACCCTTCACTTTAAAGTAAAAAATGACGAGTTAAATGTTTCAACACTCGCTCAACTTAGACTACCATCTTTATTTACTCATCGAACTTTAAAATGTCGAAATTTAAGCATTAAACTTTATAAAGTATTGTCCGTTACTCACTCGTTAACTTTCCGTTATAATCTTTGAATTGAATCGCTTACGTAGCAAACGAAATGCATTTGTGGCATAAGGCGGTTGTTAACTTGGCCATGTAACATGCCATTTAACCAATAAAATTGTGATAAAAGAAACAACTAATATTGGGCTCGGGTGTAGATGTCCTGTTAACCTCTCAAAATCGCTCTTGTTTATGACTATAAAATTAGGATTTCAACTTGAAATAGGTAAAGAAATTAGAATATGGTTTTCCAGCAAGGTTAATGGGGCGTTTTTCTTACTCTTTTTTTTTCATTTTCTAAGAAAATAATTCCCAAGTTCTTGTTCTTATAGTCTCCCCCCTCTTGATTTCTACAGCATTCAACATACAGTGAAGAACATATCTCCCTTCTCTATAAAAATATATGGTTTCTCTATCTATACTCTACGTTGGACTTTGTATGTATTGCCACCTCCATATCCATCTAACCACCTCAATGACAGCTATGGCGGCGGCAGACGTAAACCAACCTAATTTGTTTAACCCGAAACCTATTTTTTTTCCCAAAAAGGTCATGTCTGGCAATTAAGTCAAAGATTGAAACCTCATGAGTTGTGTTGATTGTTTTTCAAAGAAATCACGTTTTTACAAGGGAAATTTTATGAAGGATAGATGTATTACTCCATTTGTTCACAAATTTGCTTGTTGAGCCGTCTCAACTCACTGCAAGGATATTGAATAGCTGCTAAGAGGTAGTCAATTTTAAATGGGTTTCTAGAAGTGGTCGAGTTTGATTATCTTCGGGATGAGTTTGATTACATGACAGGTAAGGATTTTTTAGTTGACATATTTAACTGGTAATACATGCCACTTATGTTTTCCGTTAGTCACATCAGCATTTACATCCAAAGATTATAATTAAAAGTTAATGAGTGAGTAACAGACTATACTTTATAAAGTTTAGTGAGTAAATTTCGACATTTTAAAATTTAATGAGTAAATAAAGACAGGAGCCTAAGTTAAATGGGTGATCAAACATTTAACTCAAAAATGACTTAGGAGTCTGATATAATTCCAAGATCGTTTCTTTATAATACTAGGAGCGGCACGTGCAACGCACGTGTTGCTAACTTCGTGCGGTAGAAAGTAATTGGTTCCAAAAGTCAATTCCTTGGTTTGAATAGGCAGCTCCAACGTTTTGCTTCTCAAGCTTCAAAACAAGTGCTGCATGAAAAAATATAGCTAAATGAAATGAATCTAAGTAAACAACTTCAAAGACGATGCATTAAGAAAAGGTGTATATTGGAAAAATAGTGGAGCAACACATTTCTATCTATCGCCAGCAAGTTGGGAATCTTGAGAAAATAGTTCGAAGATCCTTGCACTAACAAACATTATATACTGCGCATTAGGAATATATCCCTTTTCACACAGTTGATAATTGTTGAAATCATAAGCATCTGCCAATAAACTTGGTTTAATATCAAAAAACCTTGCAGATTTCTATTTTGAATATCAAGTTGCCATGAGCCTGGCATCTTAAATTGTCTAAGGGCAGCAACATCTTGTCGAGCAAGAAGTTGGTAGATTAGAGTCAATTGTATTTGTGACAAGAAGATATATTTGTATATTTTCCAGCTTGAGGGGTACTGTCCAATTTTGCCTATATTTATTATTTTCTAAAATTAGACAAAATTTAAGACGGGCAAAAACTTCATTCCCAAAATTGTATATTATACAACAAGATTTTGAGGATTTAGGGTGTTTATAAGGGCAGTAAATCAAAGATCACAAATCCAAAGCTTCCTTCATGTACCATGAGGACCTAGGCACGGGCAACGGTCTTGGACGGTTCAATATGCTTCAATTACAAACATGGACTCATTACCACAGCCTATAATGCTTGCTAAGGGTACTCAAGTTGTTTAAACTCCAACAGAAAATGCATCATGTCATTTTAACCGCAGAATATATCACAGCATCACTATGTTCATACATTTTTAAACATATTTTCAACAAAAGCAGAAGACATTATATTCTATGTTATGATATGCACTGTCTAATTAGTTCCACAAATTGAAACATGGGAAATTTCTAATTTCAGTGGTAATATCTCCACTAAATTGGCTGAAATGGTAGCACTCATTGAAGGGCTGAAGTTTGCAAAAAGACGAAATTTCCGAGTACAAGTAGTAGAGACTGATTTTGTCCATGTCATTAGTGTTTGCAAGCAGATATGAAATTAAGTCACTGCTATTAAGAGTGGAGTTTATTGGAAAAAGTAGTGTATCTGTGACATTCTAAATTCTTTGAGCAGATTATTTTGAGTATCTTTCATCAGATATTTAACTTAAATAAGGCAACAGTTACTGTTTTAAGGCTTTATGTGACCCTTTGAGATGGATTTTGACAGGGCAGTTATGGCATCTGCTGGATTTTGACAGGGCAATTATGGCATCTTTATGCAATATGGCTGACTCATAGGCTTGGGACAGGGTCTGGGGTCTAGATAATTTGACAGCTGACCTCAATTCATCACTAAGCCCACTGGTGAACCCAGATATATAGTAGCTTTCAGGAGCATAAGGCACAATTCCCATCACCTGAGACCTTAATTCCTCATAACTTTCAATGTATTCCTCAACACCAGCCTTTTGCTTAAGTTTAAAAAAGGCTTCCACTACTTCAACTCTACTGTTCTCAGGAAATCTCCTCTTCAATTTGTCCACAAAAACCTCCCAATTTGCATTTGGAAATTTGATTCTAGAATTCTGGTACCACACATCAGCCCTGCCTTGAAGATACATGACAGCAATATGGACCTTCATTCCCTCGGGTATTCTATAGATCAAGAAGTACTTCTCAGCCTTCCTGGTCCATTCCTTAGACCCATCACCATTGAAAAAAGAGAAATCTATTTTGGGCATACGAAAACTCATATCATCATCAAATTTTCTAGCAGAGTTCACAGTGTTACCTGAGGGAGTTGGTAGTAAGCCACTACCGGCATAACAAGGCACCGGAGTCACCATTTTCTCCTTCCCATGACTACTACTGCTCGCAAACTTCCCAGCCACTGCTGCTTCAATCATCATCTTCACATCTCCTAATTGTTGATCAACTTTCCCCATCAGTGCATCTATTTTTTCATCAGTTCTGTTTTGATTCTCCTGGATTGTGTCTCGCAATTCCTCCATTTGTTTCTGGAAGCCGAGGTGCTCCAGATCTATTCTCGCAACGTTTTCCTCCAATTTCTCAAGGGCTTTAGCTCGGGTCTCGTGATTCATCTTCCCTGCTTTGATACTAATGTCACAATTCTGCAATTTCTCACAAATACAAGAACACACACCACCAGAAATCAGCTGAGATAATAATTCTCAGATGTAATATATTGATTAAACAATGAATTACAGAAATAAGGAGATGAGAGTGGAGAAAGGATGAGAGTACAGAAGAAAGGAGAAGGAAATTCTAGCATGCAAAACTCTTAACTAACTCTCCCTTTCCACGTGAACCCCTAGATAAAGAGCAGTAAGAAAGCGTGTGTGGCGAAATAAAGAAACGTAATACAAATAAAAGAACTCAACGTAAGAAAAAATAGAAATGAGCTGGTTATCAAGACGACGTCGCATCCTTGGAATTCAAAATTCAGTTATGGCCGTTGTCTCCTGTCTCCTCTCTTTCTGGTTGAACTCCGGTGAATTTCTTCTACTTCTGACCTCATTTGTAATTATTACAATTAAGTTGTGCATACTGAGTTTTCAAAATTGCTAGATGTCAGTTGCAATTGCAGTAAATTACAGCAGGGAAAAAGATAAATACTGCCATGAATAGTTCTTGTTTAAATACTTCCATGAATATTTTTTGTTTGATTTGTTCTTGTTTGATTATTCTACACACATATATCCTCTAGGCCATCTAAACCATGTCTTGAGTGCAGGACTGCCTGTCTTAGCTTCAACGAAGGTATCTTCCAATCGTGTTAGTTTGGTAATTTTATTTACTTTTTTGGGTGCATTCATGTGTACAGATTATAGAATTTTTTACTGATACAAGTGATAATGAATTTCCATTCCATTCAATATGTGGCCAATATTATTGCAAGCTATATGTCAGTTTGAAGAATGATTTTGTCCTCATCACATTGATGCTTTGTAAATTGATGCTTTGTAATGTTGATTTCTTATTCTCACTTTCGGATGGTTGGCAAATTTACTGTTGTTCTTATTTCCTGACTTTAGTGGCTTTTTGAAACTATTTACTCAAATTGAATTATAAAGAGAAATTATGAAGAGGTGAAATGAGTAGTGTAGATTTAATAAAAGTTTGAAATTTTGATTATAAATGAACAGTTGTCAAATTAGTAGTCAAATCAGTGGTATGTGGGATTATAAATTGTTTTGATAAAGAGGGTCAAACACGTAAGTTTCTCTATTTGAAAAATAGGTGTCCAAAGAGAGATCCTTGAGAGAAGAAAGCATATTAAGAGATGACAAAATATTGCGTTCAACATTCGTTTTTTATGTTGAAATAGTATTCATTCGTCTGTCTCTGTTCTCGTTTACTGATGCTGCTGAGAGCGCAGCCCCTGGAAAAGATAAATCAAGAACTTTGGTTGATGGAAATGGACTTTGGCATTTCAGGATGAGGAATCCTGCAAGTTGTCTCTATTAAAGATTTATGAAGAGATAAGGTTACAGAGCCTTGACGTGGAGAGAATACTATCACCTTTGCTTGAACTTGAAAATGATTTAGATTCTTCAAATCCTCCCAAGCCTGAGGAGGATAATTCTTCTTGAGAATCATCATCTCATTCTAGGCAATTTTTCCCCATTTTCCCCTTCTTTTTCCAGTGAGCAGGATAATTCTTCATGAGAATCATCACCTAATTCTTGGCAATTTTCCCCCTTTTTCCCTTCTTTTTCCAGTGGGCTTATTTTATTTTTCCTGGTTAAATATAAGCTGTAGACAAGGTGTGGAAATTTTTTCTAGTCACCCATTTGTATATGATGTCCAAAAGGAAATCTTAGGTATATAGAAATAGGTTAAAACATTCAATTAGCGCGATTCTTTGTACATATATGGTAAAGCCCCTTTTTAATTAGTGAGTTGTGCTATTTGCACAAAAACAAATACAAAAAATCTAACAAAACTGACAAATGGCATAATTCTGTTTTTCAACACATCACATCACTTTTACACTCACATGTCAATTTTGTCACATTTTTTGTCTTTCTTTTTGTCCAATTAGAATTTTTCTTAGTTCTTTGATGTATGATAAATTTTCTAATCCTCCATTTTCCGCATTTAGTAGTTTCTACACCATTCTTTTTCACTTTTTATATGACTTGGGCAGTTTAAGCGTTGCTTTTACATTCATTTGTGAACTACGTAACATTTTGTTTTGCATGAGTTAATGGAGGTTAATACATAACCATCTTGTAAGTAACTACAAATAGTAAGCAAACAAAAATAAGATGAGTTGTGCTACATGAACAAGACTAAATATAAAACTGATACGTGACACATTCCTGTTTTTCAACACATCACATCACTTTTCCATCAACACTTATCACATAACGACTTGTCAATTTTGTCATCTTTTTTGTATCTCGTTTTGTCTATTTAGATTTTTCCAAATAAGATAGATCATTCAATTTCAAGGTGCATTAAAACCAGCCAAGGAACCATGAATTTTTTTTAAAGACAATATTGTACTTAATACTCATAAGTTAACGTTACACATAAAAAATTGAGTCCTAGTGTATAATCTTTACAAAAGTGAATGAAATGAAATCCCTATAAATCAAACAAGGCCTAGTTTAGCTAATGAATTACAAGTGAAGTGAAATACATTGCATGGCTAAGCCCTTAAATCTCTTGCTTGCACAAGACAATACCCCAGGTCTTTAGTTCTTTGGAGCAATGTTGGTTCCACAATCTGTCACCAGCACCATGCACTAATCAAAACTAAAAAGTCCAAGCCATGAAGATGAACACACACCTGCAATTAAAATTCAATAGCCAAAATGAGCTAAGACGGAGATTTGTACTCTATAATTTGAATACATATCATCAAGAACAAGATTTTCATTTGCCGCTTTGATCGTCAGTTAATGTTAATTTTGGTATTGACACTATTTTCATGCATGCCAATGAGGTCTGAAGCAATTTCTCCAAAATTGTCAATGCACTAAAATAAATTGCTGGTACAACTCTTGAGTATTTGAGCAATTTATCAGGTATAAACAGAAAAAATTAATTTACCAAACCAAAAAACTATCATGGAGATAACAAACTCTTGTAGACAAAACCTCAATGATGTGAAATTTACGAAATCAGACTATAATTGGTGCAAAAAGAACATGGTTTGATTTGAACTTACAATGAACAACTCTAAAACCCAGCACAAATTAAAGAAGGCTGCATTAGAAAGATCTCACAAGAACTAAAGTTCTAAAAAGCAAGTCAAATCCAACTTGGAAGAAATTAGGTTGCTGAAAATAAATTTATGGATGACAGCCAGTAAGTTCATGTACTTCACAAGGCTAAAAAGTATTAACTCCTCTTGTAACTGTATTAGAAAATAGTACAAGTATGAATTAAAACTGTAACGACCCACTCCACTTTGACATGATATTATTCGCTTTTAGCCTAACCCACACGATTTTGCTTTTGGGTTCTCACCTAAAAGGTCTCATGTCAGATGGAGTAAGTCTCTTAGCTTATAAACTGGTCTTACTTTCTTTACCCAAACAATATGGGATTGAGACTGTTACAATCACTCCACCTAAGGGGGGCCCAACATCCTCATTGACCACATTTCTGGTTGGGCTCTACTTTGATACTATCTGTAACGATCCGCTCCACTTTGACATGATATTGTCCGCTTTGGGCCTAGCCCGTACGGCTTTGCTCTTGGGTTCTCACCTAAAAGGCCGCATGTCATATAGAGTAGGTCTCTTAACTTATAAACTAGTCTTACTTTCTATACTCAAGAGATGTGGGATTGAGGCTGTCACAAAAATAAACAACAAATGATGAGAAAAAGATGAGAGCTATCTTAGTGCTCTAATAATTACTTCAAAAAAAGGAAAAAAGAAACAAAAATATCAAAAACACTTGCCAATTTCACTTATTAATTTGAAGAGATCTGTCTTGTACCAGAATGCTCACCAATGAAAGATCAGATAATCAATTTTTTCTATGCTAAAATTATTGCATTTTCTGATAATCAACAAATTATTGCTCATGGGCTACATTACTGTATTAGAAAGTGCCCCATTTTACTCATTATTAACCAATCTTCATTAATGAAGATATTTTTAGTACAATTCATATTAACAGGTGGGGTGGACCTTTGACAAAATTGGTTAAATGAACAGCTGATTTTGCAAAGAAAGTTTTTAACCCGAATGGTAGAGCTTGGGGTGACCTCAGGTATGCGTCAACTTAAAATTATCTGTCCCCTTTCAGTTCCCCTCTCTCACAAGCCAAACAATACAATCTCTTGGGTTTTGAAAATTAGCTTTATGGTATTTGACTAATATGGATTTTCATCTAATAACCTAATACTTGCTATTATGATAGTGCTTCCATCATTCTCGGGGAATGTTCCAGCTGCATTGAAAGCAAAAATTTCCTTCATCAAACATAACTAGACTCGGCAACTGGTATTTACTTCTTTTGGCTGTTTGGTATTAGTATATATCTCATGTTCCTGTGAGATCGGAAGAGCGTAATATTTATACTTCATCTGATAGTTTCTTTTCCTCATTCCACTATTAAAGATGTTGTCAAGTTCTTAAAAAACTGCCCTTTTTCCCACAAGAATTTCACTACTTAGAAAACTGTCCTTTTTCCCACAAGAATTTCACTACTTAGAAAAATTGAAGCGTAATATGTTCTTCAACCTTAGGCAACAATATGTTCTTCAACCTTAGGCAAAGCTTAAACAAACAATTGAAAGGCAAAGAACGAATCCTAAATGAACCAGTGTCATCATAATAATACTGCCAAAATTATTAGTTCTTGTTGAAGAACTTAAATCAGCACTAAATTCCCACCGTAGTAACCAGAAATTTTCACAGGAAAAAAAATTTCCGGGCAATATGGGTCACCAAACTTAGCTCTTTCACCCTCATCAGCCGAATCCACTGGATTTGGGTCTTCTGATCGAATGGGTCATATACTTCGGTCACGCGGCTCTTGGTTCGCCAATCCCGGTCAGCCGGCGTTCCTTCTGTCGCCGGCAACTCATCCAAACGCCTTCATCGAAGATGGCGTACGGATGAGGCAGTGAGGGAAAAGGTTTTGGGTTTCAGCAGAGAGACGGGGGAAGAAATAGCTGAATCGAGAGACAAATTTAGGGGTTTTGAGGGGGGTGTTGGGGGTGGGGTGATCAATTTCTCGCGAGATCTCGTGTCGGGTATTCTCTCGCGCAAAATAACGAAGTACACCTATCACTACTCTATTCTCATTGAGTTTCTCTTGAATTCTTCATATTGCAAAGATGGCAAAAGTTTGGAATTTCTAATAATTTCAGAAAACAGTAAGGGTAAATGACGGGCGGCTTCAAGAGCTTCCTACTGATTTGTTTTGTATAAACGGCAATTTGTTTGAAATTGTAACTGTAACAAAATATTCTATTATATGATATCTTCCATTGGAATACAGCTTCTACATTTATACTAAATGAATAATTTGCTTTCAAATGTAACAATGTTGGCATCCTATAATGGCTTCGACGGAGGCTGATTCGGAAGGGTGGAAGAGAGATGATTTTTTCATTTTCTTAGATTATTATTGGAGGGTATTCTCGATTATATTGAGGGTTACAAATCAGAGTGAGTTAAGGACCATGGTTTGTGATAAAGATAGCCACGCAAGAAAATCGAGTGTGGTGTGTTCAAATAAGTTTTCAACAAAAATGATTGGAAAAGCACCAAAATGAGTAGAATTCAAAATTAAAAGTTATAATTAAAGTATTAAATATGGATATATTTGTAAAATAATGCAAATCCAAATTTTTAATATAAAATGGAACCATATATTTTGGACATCCTAAAAATGAAAATGAGACCAAATAATAACGGAGGGAGTATTCTTTTTATTTTTTTTTCCTTTTAGTTTCTGTTCAATTATTTGTGACTCGTTTTCATTTCATTAAGTTGCCTGCAACTAAATGACTGCCATTGACAAATCGGGCAAGTTGCACTCTAATATTTAGACAAGATTATTAATGATGAAAAATATTATCATTGATATAATCCAATGCTGTCCAAGTCAAACTGGTTGCGAAGACAAGCCATTAGTTCTTTAACGATATGAACGTTTTCACCACATTGTTGGCACAAATGTCTTGTATTTAAGGAAGACATTAAATAAATATTTCAGAATATCGTGTGAATGATCAAATACTTTGTCTCGATTGAAATAGAGTAGTACTAATTATTGCCGGTCTAGTTGACATATATTTTCATCAAAATGTGGATATGTGTCTTTCATTTCATGAAAAGAATGCGACTAAACTAGATCATAATATACATCTCTACTCTTAAGTAAATAGCATTTTTTTTTTTTCTGTTTTAATGTATTCATGATTAGTGTTTTTTTGTCCCAAGTGATCCAACAGCTTGCTTGTGAGAGAATTGCCAGATATTTTAATTCATGCATGTTACTTCTTCAAACAGCTATATGGACTAATTGTTGAAAGCTTTCTTTCTCTTCCTCGCACTTATCACTTTTGAGGGTTGTCAGCGGTCAGCCATATAAATTCCCAGAAAGCCCAAAAATCTGTCTGCATGATTATGTTACTCGATCGTTTTGATTGGTGATAACTGAGAAGAAACCCCAACGTATTAAATATTGTTAACCTATGAGGATTTCTTCTGGCCACTGAGGAGGTAATTAAGTACTACAAGAAAGGACGATTATGACGTGTTTTGCCAAGTTGATTAGATTAGAAAAAGAAATTTAAAATACTCAAGGTTTATGCAATTCAATAGTTTCAATTTTCAAACATACATGAAAACTAGCTACTTGCACCTGGTTATGTGCTAGTAACAGAGCTTCATTGATCGGACCAAAAATACTGAACTCAATATATCTACGATACGAGAATTACTCTATTTGGATTAGAAGGAAGAGTAAGAAAGAAGAGGGGGAAAAAGTTCTTACACATGATAAAAATATACAAAGACGAGACACTGGTATAGTTAAGAAGATACTATTGGAAGAACGGTAAAAATCATCACCACATCGTTTTAGTTGTTGAAAGGTGTAAATGCAAACCTACCATAACACATAAATCATTACTGGCTTGAAACCGTATATTTCCTATCGTTTTGAGTTATTTCCAAACAGCGGGTCGAAATGATTTAATCACAATATTACAGTCTTGTGCAAAGTTTCAAACTCAAGCAGAAAATTTGCTTTTTAATTATTGTCTCAATGTTATGGGTGAACTGCTTTGCACTTCACTCAAACATTGGTCAAGAAGCACTTCTTGGCTTAAAATATAATATAACTTCGGAACCTCACAATATCTTGGCCGTTAACTGGATGACTGATGCTTCAATTTGCAATTGGATTGGTGTTTCTTGCAGCAGAAACCAACAGAGAGTTACAGCCTTAAATTTTTCAGGGTTCGACTTCAAAGGCAACATTCCTCCACATCTTGGAAATTTAACATTTCTAAGTTCTATAGACATCAGCTCCAACAATTTCATTGGGATAATACTGCCTGAGCTCTCTAATTTGCATCGATTGGAAGAGATAAATGTGGGATTTAACAGCTTTGTAGGAGATGTGCCTGCATGGTTTGGAGCCTTACCAGAACTTCGTCATATTCTTCTGAATAACAATAGTTTCTCCGGCAGCATTCCTCCATCTTTATGCAACAACTTAAAGATACAAACACTGGAGTTATTCCAAAGGAGAATATTGGACAGAATATATGTGTCTTCAAGTTGTCTTCTCTGCAGGGACTTGATCTCTCTCATAATAGCCTGTCAAGAAGTCTCCCTGTGAGAATGTGCGATAGCATCTCTCGATTGACAGGACTGTATCTCCAATGCATCTCTTGGCGCCCTAACATTATCCTTTAATCATTTTAGTGGAAGCATAACAAGTACAATTGGCAGCTTGACCATCCTTAATGAGTTATATCTGGGGATATACAACTTGGAAGGTATGATTGCAACTTTGTTGTGTAATCCTTCTTAAGACTGCAGAAATCCAATTGTAAGCTATAAAAAAATAAAGAGCTACTTGAGAAATTGCTTTGTTTGGCCATCAGTTCCACATTTTCTGAATTCTCTGCATATTATCACACTATTTTAATTTTTCTGCATATTTTCTACACAAAGAAACTGCAATATCACAAAATTTTCCTCCAGTTGAGTGATCGAACTTCAATGGACTCTTAGCATAAAATTTATTTGTTCTACTTTCTGAGGTGCTTCAATAGCCTAAAGCAGGCAAGATTATGGAAGAGGTTGTCATCCATTTTCATATACGGATCCCTGAGCGCAACTGACAGTGATGCATATTACAGTTTCTAAAAAGACTTTATGCTTGTTGAAAAGAACTTCACAATCTCAGAAGTTTTTTCATGTAATCACTTCATCCCCTTCCTTTCATACATGTCCCAGTTCCTCTTGTTTGTAGAATATGATATCAACAACGAGGACAGTTTTTTTTAGAAACAGAAGGCAGTGCACATAAAGCTTTATAGTACTAAATTACATATTCTCACCTTTGAGAATTATCTCGTGCTATACAGAGTTTTTTGAATTATCTTCTATTTTCTTTGTTTAGTAGAAACCTACTAATTTAAACATGAAAGTATGTACAGTTATAAACAGATAGCTTCAGGATGACAAAATTTTCACGTTTTGATTATTTTTCAGGAGAAATTCCATTGGAAATTGGTAATCTTTCACGCCTAGAAATATTGAACATAACAGGTGGCTCTTTAACGGGGCAAATTCCGTATTTTATTTTCAACATATCTTATCTGAAAGAAATTGAGTTTTCTAACAATAGCCTGTCGGGAAGTCTCCCTGTGAGGATGTGCCCATCAAATATATACAAGTGCAAGTCTCTTCGTGCCCTATCATTATCGTTTAATCATTTCAATGGAAACATACCATGTACGATTGGCAGCTTGACAATGCTCAATCAGTTATATCTGGGGACAAATAACTTGGAAGGTATGATTGCATTATTATTATTATTATGTTAAAGGACAAAGCTTAAACTCTCATAGACGCTTGTGCATGCTGTAACTATTTGTGTAATCCTTCTTAAGACTGCAGAAATCCAATTGCAAGCTATAAACAAATACAAAGCTACATGAGAAATTATTTTGTTTGGCCATCAGTTCCACACTGTTTGAATTTCTCCGCGTATTTTTTGCATAAAAAATTTTTCCTCCAGGTCGAACTTCAATTGACTCTTAGCTTAAATTAAATTTTTCTAATTTCTGAGGCGCTTTGATAGCCTAAACCAGACAAGATTGTTGAAAAGGTGGTTGTCTTTCACACAACTTTATACAGATTCCTAAGCAGAACTGACAAGTTAAGCATATTACAGTTTCTAGAAAGACTTATATCAGTTGAAAAAGTCTATAATAATAGCCTGTCTGGAAGCTTCTCACTTGACATTTGTCATGGGCTTCCTGAGCTTGAGGTGTTTTTACTTTATTTCAATCAGCTAACTGGTCTAAGTCTTCCCAGCAATCAGGATTGTAAAAATCTCTGGTTCCTATCAATCATTGTCAGATAACAAACTTACAGGTGGTCTACGCAAAAGTTGGAAATCTCACAGCACTGAAGTACCGAGAACTAGGTAATAATGGATTAACAGGTATGCTTGATAGCTTTCTGCCATTCACATCCCTGAATGAAGATAATTATTACAATGTTTTTCGAAGTTTTCATTTCTGAAAAAATGAGAAATGAAAGACTGTCATTTGCATGACTTATTCAGATTATTATTAAGGCAGAGTGCTTATCAAACTATATGATTTTGTGGTGTGATGGTTCCAACTTGTTGGGCATAAGACATAGTTTGTAATTGATCTGCAGTAGTTCCTTGGTTTAGGACGTAGTAAGTGATGCAATATTCAAGGTATTAGCTAGACACGAATTTACTACATCTAAATTCTCCATTCATTTGACTTTGTTGTAGTGCTGCATATGTTATATAGTTATAGAATTAAATGATCACTAGTTCAGAAAGACATGACAAATCACAAACTTAATAGAGAGAAAATTTTTGTACATCAAAGAACCACCATTGAAAAAAATTGGTTGATTAAACGACTAAGGCTCCCCCCCCCCCTTGTGGTAGCAAGCAAATTGCCAGATGAGCTTGGAAAACTCCGCCTTGTGGCAATTGATGTCGGTAATAACCACCTTTCTGGCACCATCCCTTTTGCCATCGCTAATATATCTGCAATGAAGACAATAAGTCTTTCATTCAATCAGTTTTCAGGCCATCTTCTTTCAACCATGGGTTTTTTGCTTCCAAATCTTTAAGATCTTCGTCTGGTAGTGAACAGACTCACCGGAGCAATCCCAAGTTCCATCAGCAATGCATCTAAACTTACCATGTTGGCTATGAGCATAACTCTTCCACTGGCACAAAGCCCGACTTCGGTAATCTAAGATTTCTACATTGCCTTTATCTTGAAGGATATAATTTGACTAGAGAAGCTTCAGGTAGGGAATTGAGAGTTTTCACTTCTTTAACAAATTGCCAATATTTGGAGTCCGTTGACCTATCTTGGAATCAGCTAAATGGTATTCTCCCAGTATCAATTGGTAATTTCTCCACCTCTTTTAGGATGTTCATAGGAGCTGGGTGCAACAGTAAGGGTCCTATTCCTGCCGAGATTGGAAACTTAAGCAGCCTGGAAGCTTTATGTTTAGAGAACAATCAGCTGATTGGACCCATCCCAAGATCACTGGGGAAATTAAGACGTATCAAATGTATATATGTTGAATACAACCGTCTTGAAGGATTTATCCCCGTTGAGATTTGCCATCTAAGCAATTTGAGTGACTTGTTACTAAGTAATAATAAGCTCTACGGGTCAATTCCCCAGTGCTTGGGTGAACTTAAATCTTTCAGAACATTCTACTTAGACTCCAACAAATTGGTGTCTACTGTGCCTTTAAACTTGTGGAAACTTAACGATCTTTTGGAACTTAACTTCTCCTCAAACAGTTTAAGAGGCTTCCTACCTGCTGGCATAGAAAATCTGGTGGTCATCAACAAACTAGACTTATCACATAATCAATTCTCAGGCGATATCCCAAGCTCTCAGTCATCGGTTTTTCTATCTTTTGCACATAATAAATTTCATGGACCCATTCCTGAATCTCGATGAAAATTAATAAGCTTGGTGATTCAAATGCGAATTTTGAATCAAATAGAATTGAATAGAATTACCTAAAAGTGCCTTCAAATTCCCTTGAGAGAAAAGTGAAAGTCTCCTAGGCATGATATGAAAGAAGAATGAAAAGTTTTTATTTTTTTTTTATTTTTGATTAGGGTGGGGTATTTTTGATTAGGCGTTCTTGCCAAGAAAAGGCAAGTAATAGCTAACTGGCGACACGCTCTTCCATTGAAGCTATCCGTGATTTTAAACGTTCCTCTGAATTTAAAAGTATAAAAGATACTTGCATGGCTATAGGATACGGAAGTGGAATGAGGGCAGCGAGGGAACTGTTAAGAGAATAAGGGGATAACTTTTCCGCTGACAAGATTCATTACTTACCAGGATGTGACGCCTTCTCTAGCGATAAGAAAGAAGAGGAAACCCCTGAAGTCATGGAAGATTCTGACTAAGCTTTTCATTTACACCCCATTTTTTAACTGACACATACTATTCTCTTTTCACTGATTTTATCACTATGACTTGAATAGCCATTTTGGCTATCGTACTTTACCGTTACCATTTTGCTATGCTATTCACGGTTATTTTGGCTATCCTTAATTTGAACAATATTCCTTTTCACTTACCTTGTCAAGTATAACCACGCGTCATTATTTTGCTTACTCTCTTATTCTTCCAATTTGATACATATTTGTTGCTTGTCAACATCCGTTCTTAGGTAAATTGTTCAGAATAGGAATTAACGACTATGGTAGGAACATTACGTAACGGTGCTTGAGCTTAACTCGCGGTTGGGCTATTGAAAGGTGACTTAGACAATACGGTTGTGCTGCTGAGAAACGACTTACATTGCGTTACTAAAAGGTGACTTATGTGTTACATTGGCGATTATGGTTGCGCTGCTAGGAAGTGACTTACCTTGCGCTACTGAAAAGTAACTTATGTGTTAGCCGATTACAATTGCGCTACTGGGAAGCGACTTACTTTGCGCTACTAAAAAATGACTTTTATGTTTCATTAGCGATTACGGCTGCGCTGCTAGAAAGTGACTTATATATATTTCATTAGCGATTGTAGTTGCGTTGTTGAAAAGCGACTTCCATGGCACTACTGAGATGCGACTTACATTGCGCTACTGAAAAGTGACTTATACGATACGCTTTATTAGCGATTTTATTGTGCTGCTGAGAAGCGACTTTAATTGCACTATTGAGAAGCGACTTACATTGCGCTATTGAAAAGCGACTTGTACGATACGCTTTATTAGCAATTTTATTGTGCTGCTAAGAAGCGACTTTCATTGCGCTACTGGGAAGTGACTTACATTGCGCTATTGAAAAGCGATTTTATTAGCGATTGTGGTTGCGCTGCTGAGAAGTGACTTTCATTGCGCTACTGAGAAGCGACTTATATTGCGCTATTGAAAAGTGACTTATACGATACGTACTTTATTAGCGATTGTGGTTGCACTGCTGATAAGCGACTGAACTTGAATGTACTCTTCACAAAACATGCAAACCATCACTTATAACAATGAGAATCAATCAAAATCTCATTAATACCGTGCAATAATGGAGGTGTCCAAAATTATGGATAATAGACAAATCGAAATTTTAGTACAATGTATGGATAATAAGCAAATTGAAATTTCAAAACAATGTGTGGATAATAAACAAATCGAAATTTTAGAACAATGTACGGATAATAGACATATCGAAATTTCAGAACAATGTATGGATAATAGACATATATTCTTCGTCTATGGTCAAAATGAATATACGATCCTACCCCAAAATAGCCTTCCAAATCAGTCCTCAATTTTTATTCTTGTTAGTATTGTTCTTCCCTTTTTCTTTCTCCATCGCACTATCAGCCTTCTTCCTCAGCTACTCATTTAGGTATTTATATTTTTATTGCCTGCGCAATCACAAATTTTTATCGCCATGACTACCTTCTTTCTCAGTATTTACTTCTCTATCTATTTCACTTCCTTCTCTCGTTTCTTTTACTATTGCATCCTCTGCAAGAACATTCATATAAGTTATCATAGGAGACATCTTTTTCGTACCTTCAATGCATTATTCTCGTAAAGGAAGATATCATGAGCACGAACTTCTTCCTTCCATTATGTTGTAGTGTTTTTATGCTTATTTTGCCTCCTGGGAACCCCATCTGCGCATTCTAAAATCAGTTAACCTGTAAGAAAACATATTTCAAGATGATTGAATTTCATTTTTAACGATATATATTACTTTCTAAACGTAGAATATCTTGAGATTTGCCACACTCCACGGCCGCGGCAAGGCCTTCCCTTCTATAGTTCTAAGGCTATATGACCCATTTCGAACTTGGCATATCACTTCGTAAGGTCCTTCCCAATTTGCCTCTAATTTCCCAGGTTGGTGTTCAGTCACGATAGCATTTTGGAGTACTAAATCTCCCAGTTGAAAGTGACGCTCATGTACCTTCTGATTGGACCGGATTACTGCTTTTCTTTTTTCTTCCTCCATTTCTTGGAACTCATTCTCGCAATCTTATTTGAAGAGATCTAATTTCGCTTTATGTTCATCTTCCTTCACAATAGAGAATAAGATCCGTGGGCTTTTTTCAATAATCTCTACAGGCGTTACGGCCTCCAATCCAAAGCATAGTCTAAATGGGGTCTCTCCCGTAACTTGCCTTGGAGTCGTGTCATAGGCCTATAATACGTTTGGAATCTCTTCTGCCCCAAGACCCCTCAAAAGTCTACAATTGCATATGCAAGTCCCATAAGATAATCTGATTAGTCACTTCCACTTGACCATTAGCCTGGGGATATGCGACAGAAGTGTTTCTTAACTCGATTCCGTAACTTTCGCTGAATGCTCTAAAAGGCCCACAGTCGAACTGTCTGCCGTTATCTGCAATCAATATTCTTAGAATACCAAAGTGACATATGATGTTTTTCCATACAAAACTCTGCACTTTCTACACCGTTATCGTTGCCAACGGTTCCGCTTCCACCCACTTAGTGAACTAATCAATTGCCACGATAAGAAATTTTTTCTGGTGAGCCTCTACCGGAAATGGCCCCAGAATATCAATACCCCATTGATGAAAAGGACAAATCCCCATGATTGGCGTCTGAAAAGAACCGGGTACATTGATAATGTGGGATTTTTTTTAACAGACTTCACATTGTTTTACAAGCCGCCGCGCATGCTCTTTCATACCCATCCAAAAGTAACCTTGCCTTATTGCTTTATATGCTAAAGCATTTCCCTCAAGATGATTTTCACATACCCCTGCATGAACCTCCTGCAAAATTTTCATCCCTGAATTCTGAGATACACATTTCAGGTATGACATTGTGATTCCTCTCTTATACAAGTCTCTATTTATAACCGCAAATCTCATAGCTCTCACCCGTAATCGTCTTGCTTCAACAGGGTATCGCTCCATTCGATAAATACACCTTTAAATTTCTTATCCAATCCTCATCTTCTTCCATTATTAGATCACCAAGCTCAATTTTCCCCACTAGCACCGATTCCTCTATAACGGTAAATGTTGGGTTTCGTTTTCGCTTTCTAGCTCCCAACACCTCTTTTGACAGATGATCTGCTTTGCTATTTTACTCCCTGGGGATTTTTTGAATTCTCTATAACTGGAAACCATGAAGCAACTCCTTCATCCTGACGTAATATTCCATCATTCGCCCATCTCTGATTTCGAAATTGTTCTATAACTGGTGAACAAGAAGTTGCGAATCGCTATACACTTGTAAAGCTTTTACCCCTTTTGCCAAAGCCAGTCACAGTCCATAAATCAAAGCTTCATATTTTGCTTCATTTTTTGTGGCTGGAAAATCAATCTTCACAACATATTCAATACGATTTCCCATTGGATCCTCCAGAAGACCGATTCCTAAACCCTATTGCTCTGGTGATCCATCTACTTGCATTTTCCAGGTTTGCTCATTCCCCAGCAATGTGCAACACGTTAGTTCGACCACAAAATCTTCCAAGGCTTGTGGTTTAACGGTTCCTCTAGCCTAATATTCAATGTCAAACTCCCCCAACTCTATCGCCCATTTCATTAACCTTCCAAAAATCTCAGGGCAATTGAGCATGTACCTCAAGGGAAAATTTGTCAATATCTTAACAGAGTGAGCCTGAAAATATGGGTGAAGCCTTCTCGGAGTGATGACGATTCCCAGGACTATTTATTCTATCAGAATGTATCACTTCTCAACTTCCTTTAAGATATGGCTGATGTAATAAACCAGCTTCTTCACGTTCCATCTAATCTCATCAACACGGAGCACACCACTACACTCGACACTGATACGTATAATCTCAACCTATCGCCTGCTTGGGGTCTAGTCAATACTGGTGATTTTTGAAGATCAGTTTTCAACTGTTCTTGTCACACCCCTCGATATATAAAAACATTGGTTAAAGTTTTATTACTAAATGAATTTGTCGGAAGCGTTATAAATTTCTTTTCACAACTTTTGTCCAAAATCGAGGGCACGACTTGCCAATAAACCTCTTTTATTCCTTAGATGAAATGGTGTTATTTGTCATCTTAATTAGTTTTAAGTGTAGTATCTATAATAAGAACAAGAAACACGATATATATAAAAGTCACTTTATATATATATAAAACCGAGCACAAGATTTGGAAACCTTTACAAGTAAAAATTAG
>CAVNYN010204039.1:0-36920 GCA_963692815.1 Nyctanthes arbor-tristis | reverse complement strand
ATTGAAGATTGTTGTTCAATTTTATTACCCAAGTAATTTTTCTTTTTGGTTTTGATGATTAAAAAATTATAGATGTTCCCTCTTGAGCTCTATAAAAAGACATAATATTTGTTACTTTGTGTCTACGTCTAAAAGCCAGTAAGCTTCATCATCATAGGTCCAGCAAAGCATGTAAATGTTTCCACATATAAAACCATGTATGCAGTACACAGCTTTTCCTCCATTGAATCCCGTGTAAGGTCCACAAATAGACCCCTATATTCACCCAATTTACAACTATTTATCATTATTTTTAAATTTATTTCTATCTCTCTCTCTTATTTTTCATTTTTCTCTACACCTCATTATATTCCTATTTAATTAAAATAATCATCTTCTTTCACTCACTCTCCTCCATAAATTAGAGCATTAGAGATGCTCTCAGAAAGGGTGGTAATGTATTTATTCAAAAAGGAGGAAAAAAAAAAAAGAGGTGGGTAGTGTTCTGGTGCAATTGGCAAGAGCTGACTCCAGTGAGCCATAAATTAATGCACGTTGAAAAATCCGAAACAATACAAAAATCTTCTTCGGATTCAACCAAAGAAGAAAACAGCAGAAATGAAGGCGTCGTTCAGAGCTAGATATGAGCCCGATAAAGCCGCCGCCTTCGCCACCGTAGCCGCTAATGCTGGAGACTTCAAGATACGCGCCTCCATGACTGATGCTACCGTTATCGATGGCCCCTCCTTGAATGGTTTGGTCTTGGCAGTTGAAAAGCCTGGCTCCTTTGTCATCGATTACAATGTCCCTAAAACGGTAATTAACAAATTGAACAATACGTGTTTCTTTCCGACGATTCTTCATTAGTTCTCGTTATTATTGTTTTTCCCCCGGCGTCCGACTTGGCTCGGAATTTAGTTCACCAATCACTGGTTATTTCTTGTGTAAGGCGTCGGGCGCAGCTATGATATATACGTGTAATCTTTCATTGATTTGTTTGAATCTTGAACATGCAATATCTTGAACATGCAATTTCGATATAGCAACTTAGAAGTGAGAAGAGTAGACCAAAATTGACTTGGTCTGTTGTTTTTCAGATCTTGCAGCAAGTCAGCAACAGGATGGAATGGCTAATAACTCCTAGCGTAGCCCATTCCAAATTTATTTCCTTATGCTTGTTTATTAGCTGCTGCTGTTGTTATTCTATAGTTAAATGTCTAATTGATGGTTCTTTACATATTTTGCTTCTATTTTTTAGGATTTCAGGTTTCAATTTATGAATACAATAAGGGTAGCTGAGAAGCCATTAAATTTGACTTACATTCATAGTAAGGGTGATAACAGGATAATATTGGATGGGAGTTTGGTGCTTGATCCAGCTAACAAGGTCTCAGCAAATCACATGTTTGGGACAGGGAATACTAAATTGAAGTATACTTATGTGCATGGAGGAGTGACAACTTTTGAGCCTAGCTATGATTTTGGGAAGGGTGTGTGGGATTTTATGGTGGCACGAAAAGTTTTTGGGGATGATCTCTTCCGGGCTACATACCAGACGTCAAGCAAGAATTTGGGTTTGGAATGGCTACGAACTTCCAACATGAACGGATCTGTTAAGGTAGGACGCAGGTTGTTTATTTGTTTGTAGCATTTAGGTGTGATTTTGATTACTGATAGTTTTATGATTAGCTTTTCCTTTTCTTATTCATAATTTCTCCATTCGTTGCTTATACCAGATGAATGGGAAACGTGGTAGGTTTGAATTGGTGAAACAATATTAGATTGCTTTTTTAGACGTCATCATGGCTAGGTGCAAAATGCCACTAGTAACTAATTGTCCTTTAGAGATGGTTATAGTCTTATAGATACTCTGTAACTTGTTAAGTGGAAACAGACATTGACCTTCATAAGAAATTTTTTTAATCAACTAAATATATATTCTGGGATTCTTGCCCAAGTGATTATGTTTATGTTGGCTGTTTTGCCTTTATTGCTCTATGGTTTATACTTGTATAGCGCAAACTCAGATGAACATTTGCGCAAACTCAGATAAACTCAGATGAACATGAGTATTATACCATGTTATCCATTTAGTTTTGTGGTTTTACATACCGAAGTTCCGGTATAACTTTCATATTGGTGCTATGCTGCCTATTGCACCCTTTCCAGCGATAACCATAGATGCATGAATTAGGTTGCACGGAAGTTAGATAGTTATGCAATCAATGAATTACCTATCTAAATTTGGAACGTGGCTTTCACTTTCAAAAGATAAATTTCGGGTCTCCTAAAGCCCATCCTTGATCTCTGCTGAAGAACTAAGCAAAAAAATGAAAGAAGAATCTAGGAACATTTTTGTTCTCTTGAGATGTAATTTAGAAAGAGGAAATATAGCATGGGATCAGTTGTTATTTCTCCAGCTATAAAAGTTAATTAATAGTAAGACAGGCTTGAGGTGATCTATGTACAGGCAAGTGGGGAAAACATCCAGCTTTGGCACGCCACCTTTATACCCACTAACTAGTAGTATTCGAAGAGAAACTATTTGCTTAGAATGCCCTTTATATAAAATTTCAACCGTCTGCATTCAGCCCTTTACGATTATAGATGTGCATGTCTGTATTTTTCAGTGTTTTTCTTTAATTCCTTCCTCCATTACTTTTCCAGACCTGATTATGTGTTTTCTTGGTTGGAGTTATGAGAAAGTAAAAGTCGTCCGATAGGATAATTGGGATATGTCAAAGATTAAGTTCTGAAAATTTAAACCTCCGGGAATCACTTATTCACTTATTCTTATAGGGTTTAATTTTTAAAATTAAAAAATTGGATTGCGAACCTGCTAATGCCAACCATACTAATTCTATGATTTAAATTACCAAGTTTCCTCCTCCAATGTTACTGTTTAAGTGTCAATTTCCAATTATGGTGACCTTCTGAGCATATTTTATAAAGCTAATGATTACGCTTTTAGTCACTTATGTTCTATGTTAATGTTTCCTATTTCCTTGCGTGGTCTATGTAAAGAGAAGTCCAGGTATTTGTATTAATGTTTTCGTGTTGTATCAATTATACAAGAATTAGTCCGACTATCTTTCTTTTTTAACAAGAGAAGAATTTGCTATTACACATAGTTTTGTATGAAAATGTTCAACGTCTAGTGCAATGATGTGGCATAATACCAGTCGCTCATGTGATTTTAGAAGGGCGTAGGGATGTGCTAATATTATAGCACATCAGTGTCTCACGCCGGCACCAGACGTTTGAGCTTGAACATTCCTATAGTTTTGTGTGCATGTTTTGATTGCCTTTATCCTAATGCACAGGATCCGTCTTTTATATATGTGATAATAGTTTATTCAACTCCAAACCTTTGCACATGCATTTCTCTTCTTGTAATCTAAAACAAATGTTAAAAGAGCTGGAAAATTATATAAAGCATGAACAGCAGCAAAGGGGATTGAGACGTCTTCAGCATATTTTAAGCTTAAATCTTCAAGTTCCCCGAAGATAAATTTAAAATCTTTGGTTTTGTGATGAAATAGCATTAACTTGTGTTGCAAATTGCATTAGAAATATGACTGTTTTCCTTTATCTAACTTTAATGTTCTTGTTTTCATCTTCCAGATTTCAGCATCTGTCAATTTGGCAGAAGAACGGAAAATACCAAAATTATGTGCGGAAACTACCTGGGACTTTGTCATGTGATTCTTTTGCTGGTGTTCTGTTATCTACTGCAAGAACTGTTTTTAGACCTTCGAATATATTTTTGTGCCCTTATGTGGCACCTATATTGTTTGTTTTAAAATTGCTGATTGTTATATATGATTCAATTGTCTTAGCATTTCTTCACGTTTTAATGAAATCATTATTCCTCAAAATTCAGTTCACAGAATTTTACAATTGAGGATTTCTTTGAGGATATTTGCCCGCATAGCGTGCCTTTGTTGTGTCCATTATTCAGTACTAACTTGAGTCTATGAGATTAAGTAATTTCATTTAAAGATTCGGATTTTGGGGGTTGGGGGGGGGGGTTTGAAATACAAGTCTTATAGGCAAGAACAGATTAGGTCTTAAGTGTATGGTCAACAAATTATATTCACATCTGCCATGCAATTAACAGAGACTCGACCCGACTCGCAATGTTACTTGGATACTGTGTTGAACCTAAAAGATACATTATTCGTAAATAGACTAGACAGGAACTGGTAAGCCCTTTGTTGCCATGCTATCCAGAATGTTGTTCAAAGCTTGACACAAGCCGACGATCTGCCAAAAATTAACATCTAGTATCAGCACAACTAACTCAATAATTCAATATATTAATGGATGGAGTATGGTTTTTCCCCCCACTCAAAAGGGAAACATTAGACTTCATTTCACATCCACAGCCCAAAGGAGGATCTAACTTCTAACCCAACCCCCCACCCCTTATCACCTGACCTGGCCTTGGAGCCGGCCTCTAATGGATGGAGAAGTATGCCATAATTAATTCATTACAAGGTGCTTGTTACATCTTACAGAGTGGAATCATAGAACAGTTGTCCAGACACAGCAAAAGCTTTTCAACCTTACGTGATATATATGTTTAAATGTAGAGAACCAATCAATATGAAAATTCATTAACAAAATAGCAACCATTACCTGCTGATCCCATTGTTGTAATTCCTCGGTATCATCCTCAAAGTGTATGACAGCTTCAACCTGACACGTAAAATTATCACATAATTTTGGAACCCTTGACCAAAGATGCTGACGTCAATGTTGTCTCTGATGATAAAGACGCAATGGAATAAAAGCTACCAGAGAAGTTCCAATACAATGAATTGATATATTAACGGATTTGATGAGGATTAATTAATGAAAAGCCTTAAAAATTGTATATGTCAATTTTAAGGAAATCTCTACCTGATCAATAGATCCCCTCATTCGGTCTTCATAGATCATTCTAGAAGCTATCTTTTCAGCCTGTACAAACAATGAGCAAGTAATTAAGAGAATTTGGCATAAACCCCTATGGAACCATTTTTCAACAGAGCATCTACAGCATTGATGTGTGGATATACTGTGTACAAATACGTCATAAAGAAGAGCAAGGAAAGCCTAAGTGCAAGGCAATGAAATATGAGCCAGTGTTAAAGCTTTGTTACTTTTAAGAGATCAAAAATTGGTATAGACGATCCAAATTTTGGAAGGTTAATAGCTTAGAATACTCAGTATGGGCATTGCAATCATTGTGTTGTACAGCTTTTGTGAAACGAGAAGTTTTTCAAGTCAACATCTCACAAGCTTCCATAAGATCACACTGGGAGGCTCACTTTTTAAGAGAGAACTATTTAATGAGATTTAACTATTTCAAACTTTCAGCTCCTCAACTAGTTAAATCTTTTCAGGTAAAACTAGATACAAGTCAAGAAACATGGTCAGAGCAAATACAGATGAATTTGGAAGAAGCTTGAATAGACAAACTCATGGTTAACCTAGATACATCTTTAACCATATATGTTGACGAATAATTTTACTGTTTCGAAATAGACAATAGCATTTTCATCTTGTTTCTCTGAGACACTTTGAACTAGGTAACCACAGCACACAGAACTGTACCTTCTGAGGAGCAATTCCCAGCAATCTGCCCAATTCAGCAAAGCTGTACAGGATAATCACAGGAGTTAAGATCTCATTAATCTACAACTGCAAAAACAATTTCACTAGAGAGAGAGAGAGAGAGACTTTGTACCCACCTTATATTTGTATAAAGCTTGCTAGCACTCAGAAGATTGTGCTCAATCATAGCACGATCAAGAACAGTAAAATTGTCGGGCAAAAGGGCTTGCTGGGAAAAAAACCACGCATTAAACTCCCAACAAACTAATTGCAGATCTACACTCGGAAAATGAGATGCTCGGGAAACATCTGAAGAATAACACAAAAGCCCAAAGGTAACCTGATGTGGTTTCAGTTCTTCAGAGAAAGCATCAATTTCAGGTTTCCTCAAAATTCTTTCTAAATAAACCTGGAAATTTTCATGTCATACATTAACTGTCAGCAGAGGTAACTAATTCATGGCCTTCATTTGAATTTTTTAACATGTAGAAGTATAACTGTCTTTCTCGAAAGTAATGGATTTTGGAGATGTGTATGCATGTTTGTTGCAGCTGGTCATTGTTATGATTAAGGATTAAGAGATTACCTTCTGCAAGATGGGATAGATTTTTAACTTAGAGCAGCGTTCATCCTGGTGCAAGGAAAGACAACAGTAATATTTCAAAATTAATGCAAAATAAAATCTAGAACAGCTTCAAAACAAAGTCATGGCAATCTCACTCCATCTACAGAAGTAAGAAGACATTCAAGAGCCATTTAGAATATATTTAGTGAAAAATGAAAGTAGATAGCAATTTAGCAACGTTAATGGCAAAGCCACAGAAGCATGTACATTATCCGCCTAAAGCAAATATTCAATTAAGATGTAAAGGGACTCTCCAAGATAAAATATTACAAAATATTTAGTTTGAATCAGGGCAGGACTATCTTCTGCCATTAGAATCAAAATGTTCTCCCATATATGAACCTCCATCGCACATATTTGTTGGTAGGTATCTGCTTCGTAATATTAGGTGATGAATCCTTAAATTCAAAAGAATTTACCCAAAACAAAATTTTTATAATTAACATTACATACGTACTCAAAAGAATAATCATCTATAGATTAAAAAAGGAATTATAATCTCTCACATAAAAGATCTTTGATTAGAACACAGGAACAAAGTTGTGGAAGACTTAGAAGTTTAATTGCAAGAAGGATATGGTAAGTACTAACAGATTTTCCACAAATATTAGACAAAAAAACTAGGTGAAGACAAAGTAGTTACTCATACCTTGTACAGGGTGGTCAGGACACGAGAACGTTGAGGACCTGCGGCAGCTAAAATTGTGCATGTTATTGCAGCAGCTAGAGATTGTTCCAGTGCTTCTTCATCAATCTCTCTGTGAAGCATGAGTTCTCCATATGAGGAAGCATAATACTAAACATGTTCACCGTGTTTTCAGTGATTGAAATGGAAAGAATCATCAACTGCATATTGAATATATAAATAAATAAGATAATACTTATTACTACGCATTTTCGTCACCATGTACAGAGGCATATTAAATTGGTATGCTCTTAAATTGTTAGAAGAAACGATGCACACTCACGTGTCTAGCATAAAAGTCAATTTTACTTGTTCTTTTTTATTGTTTTTATCTTGCAATGAGTACAGTTCTTAGTAAAAATCCACATCATAGGTCCAGTGTAAATAAGTCCCTATCTAATATTTCTATATGCGGCTTCAGTAGTGACACCTTCAATTTAAGAACTGATGACATTCTTTCAATCTCAATTAGAAAATCAAAAGCTAATACTTCTAATAACCTTAATATGACCAATAATCTCTAAGTGTATGCTCATTCGGCATCCAACAGACAAAGGTACATTATATTGGCATTCTTGTTTGTAGTCAAATGAAAACACAAATAGATGTCAATATAAAATATTAATTCTTGTCACCACATCTACTGCTGCTGTTGGAAGATCTATCCAAGCTTAATATGACGGTTAATTTGTCAAATATCATCACTGCTTATCTTAGAACTCTAAATTAAAAATGAATAAATAACATAGCTCCAGTTTCCACTCAATTAACCAAGCAACAGAAAACAAAGAATAAATGTGAAGTGTGAAGAGTGGTGAACTGTGAAGAACTGCAATAAGGAAACTATACGGTTGGGATTTAATTGGGAGTAATAGAAATCTGTATACAAATATCAGAGACAAATCCAAATAGGGCATTGTAATTTGCAAGTTCATAATTCAGGTGTGTGGAAGTAGAAAACATAAAGAGACTATTCTTGACTTCAGAAACTATTAAAATCAACTATATATGTTCCAATTCACGTACTCATCTCCAATTTGTCGCTTCTCAATTTGGGAAATATCATAATAACGCAGAGCAGCTTCCAAGAATTTTCTCTTCATATCTAAAATCCTAGCATAGCAAACCTGTGAAAATGAAAATGATAAGATTTATTCAGAAAAATCTAGATACTTTGGGTCATTTAGCCAAACAATCTCAAATGTCAACCTTGTATTGCAAATTCAACACTTCATGCTGACTGTTGCTGACCAAAAAAGAAGCTTTGTTTATAAATGCTTCTGCATTAACTGCATCGTCATCCTGAAATCACAATACAAGCAAACCACTCCTAGTTATTTTTCACTGATCTCCTTGATAATAGAATTGAGATAATCATAGCCGCTGACAAACATATACTTTGTAACACATGCAGAAAATGATTCTAGATTACTAAGCATTTGACATTTGTATGTTACAAGTGAAAAATATCGAGAGTAACACTGCTTGACTGGAATAGGGACAATGGTTGCACTATTACATAACTGCATTTGAGGAATGTAGCAATACGAGTTGAAAAGTAAAAATAGCAACTAGTTTTTTCATGGTTTGCAACACGAACTAGACATGTACTTTTTGAACTACAGCAGAGTTTGACTAGATGCTGCATATAAATTACCTAATGACAAATAAAATTTTATGAGACAACATATCTAACAAATTTTCAACTACCGATAGTGCACATATATGAAGTCCTCTCATAGTAGATTCTCAAAAATATGCAGACATATTTTCATGTCTTATGAAACATTAGAGGCGAAATTTTTCATGTCCAACAATCTATTTAAAATAGCAAAATTACATATCCAATTGAAGAAGCACCTCAAGGTAAAGACGAGCAATTTGGACACATTTAGACAGCCTGAAGGTATCGTCAATTGCTCTGTAGATACAAGAGAAGGAAAGAACAATGCCTTAGTTAACTGCATGAAAAATATCCTAACTACCAAACAAGAGGAAAAGTATATATCTGTAGACCTCATTCCAGAATCCAGATCAATGCCACTAAGCATCTGTGCAGCTCTAGACCACTGTTGTTCAGATTCATATAACTCAGCAAGCTTTTCTCTAATTATCAACACCTGCAACAAGACACGTACATTGCGAATTTTGAGCCAGGTAACTTTATCCATTAACCACACAAAAAACCCACAAACACATACACGAAAAATAGAATTAAGAAAACAGGGTATGTAAAATAGCAATTAAAAGCACAAGCACTGCGGTGGCAACTGAAGCATGACCCCTTTACCAAATAAACCATTGAAGGAACTTGAAGGAATTAATGTTGACAATCTGTAAGTTATATGACATATGTCAACTGGAACTTATTCAAATGTGAACAGCTATCAAATAGTGATACGATATGAAGGTACAGCATGTATGGGTGAATGTGCACATATGTTTGTTTAAGAGCTAACAAAAATATTTCATGCCTACTTTCTTGCTTTGTGAAAAGTCATGTACCATAAACACTGTAATTTATCATCTAAGATGAAAGATAACAATCATCTAGTGCAAAACCAAAATTCAAAAATAACACTGACTGTGAAATAATAGCACAATACAACATTTCCAAATAGATGACTAATAGTTCATGTTTGACTGTTGAAATTGGATTTTTAACAGTTAGACCGAAGAATAGGTTATGGAGAAAATTCAAATCTCAACGGACATTTTTCCAAAAGCATCGGTTAATTTCAGATAAACTGTTCAAACTAATGCCAGGAGACAAACTTATATAAGTATTATCCGGGTTCCTACTTTCAAGTTCATCTGCTAATCATGTAGAATTGAAGAACATAAGCATATGAACTAAAGATTCCGACACAAGATCCAAGATGCAAAAAGTAAATTTAAGAGATGAAGGAAACTGTTGATTATCCAACTGAGCCCAGTTAAACCCTTAGCTAAATTCTTCTTCTTCCCCTTTTTTCTTTTTCCACCACTTTCTTTGGCCAGTGGAGCTACCCTGCGTCCTTATGGAACCATTGCAAGTGAAAGCAACATGAATTGAATAAATCAAGAAGACACTGCCGTGGGATGTTAATTATAAGTATAACCAACTTTTTATCTCCATGACTACTACTTCCATAGTCCACAAAACTATATGTCCGCATCCACCTTCTCCATCCTCTTGTTACAAGTAAGACAATCCAATTTCAAAATCAAAATTAACAAAGGCGTTATGATCAATCTCCTAAGTCCAATCAAACTTCCAGCGATGTCAGCATCATTCTATAGCTAGATACAGAATAATTTAAGGCATCATTTAACAGCACGTATCATACTGCAAACGATTCTTCTTTCTGCTATTCAAGTCTCAGATAATTAACTTAATTATCGCATACTCCCAAACGTGCACCAAAAAAAAAAAAAAAAATTGGTTAAAGTTGATTCTAATAAGACAGAATGAACTAAAGCAAGATCATTATTCTAAGTGCACAGTTGCATTAATGCCAGAGCATAAGCCACTTTTCTAACGCTGAAGGGTGACAGGTAATTCACTACTTTCACCATGAAATATACTCTTACATTTTTGCCAACTTATTCTTGACATTTTATGTTGGGCAAAAAGAAAATAATCACCTAGACATTTCAACCGGTCAATACCAATCTAGAAGCTCAGACAGCCTGAACTAGCTAACCAATAATCAACCTCGAATGTGAAATCGTACTCTTGAGCTCACACAAAGAAAAATATGGATAAAGTATCCTCTACAGGAAATAAATCACTGCTTTGGGGATAGTATACTGCAATAGAAAGCACACCTGTTCTTCGAATGAAACAACCCGAGGTTGAATCTGGTTTAAAGTATAGTGTGCAATTTCCTTCTGAAACTCCGGCTCCAACCTCCCGAGCTCTTGGGCAAACGTCTGTATAAGTTGCCTCGACACCATAAGCGGCACGTCATCCGACAATGCTGTAAAGATCCACAACGTCAATGCAACATATATAATAACAAATAACATTATAACAGAAATGGCGTAAATAAGAAATTAAATGAAAGCAATAAAAAACAAGGAGGAGAAAGTTGAGCAACTGTGATCGATGAACTTTTTGGCCTGAACCCCGTCAGAGGAGGAAAGAACGGCGGTGAGAATGTGCTTATACTGTTCGATCTTTTGCCTTTGGTCACTGATTGCTGCCGCGCTTGCGAGTGCACTCTCCATAATTGTTTCTCTGGATTTGGCTTCTTCTAGGGTTTTTAGGGTTTAACAATTCTCTTTCAATTGTCAATCAATTAGAATTATTCATTTTGAAGTCGCCGCAGCAGAGCCCGTGGAATCCCCCTTCGCGGTTATGCGGGAATGACAATCGGTATTCGGTAAGCGTGAAATAAAATTTAAAAAAATTGATTTTTATGGAAATTGCTTTACAAATACTAAAACTTTAGAAAAGTTTAACTTGTTACTCACTTTCAATCATTCATATAAAATTTTCAGATTGGAGTTGATAATACAATTTATAAATGACGTGAAACATCCGTTAATTATGCCACTTAATAAAAAAAATCACATGTCATTCAAACAAATATTGCAATAACTGATTTATCACGTTGTTCTATACAACGCTTAAGTTGATTGGAGAGATTTTTAATTGTTCCATTTATTTTTATATTGTGAAATTTTATAAGGTTACATTACCCAATAATGAATAATTAATTTTTAACATCAATCAAACGATAATGTAACTTTTTTCTTGTAATCTTAAAGCAATCTCTATAGTTTACAACAAATTTTAACTCGATTGTTATCGTTAACGCAAATAAATATCATTTTATTTATTTACACTAATTTAGATAAATGACATTGTACAAAATAATTACTAATTGGACGATATCGTGTGCTCTGAAAATATTTCTTATTTGAAACCAATAAAGTCATATAGCATAAAGATTATATAAATTAATAATGCGTAAAAGTAGTCATATTTAAAGTAGTCGTAATTATTAATATTTATTTATACCGAGAAAAATTAAGAAAAAATTACAATTATAATTTTCAATTAACTTAAACTAACGATTTATATGTTTAACTTCTATTAATTATAAACTACAAACTACAAGATGAGTTAGACAATTGAATAATCAAATTTATCTATAATTGAAACAATTAAATAAATGATAATTATCTATTAGTTATTATATTTAATAGTGATTCTTATTTCAAAATGGTAAAAAGATTAGGCAACAGTAAATAAAAAAATTTAAAAAATTAAAAAATTCAGAATACTAGACAAATTTCTACAATATGAAATAAAATGTTTAAAAAGAATCTACTAATATATATTTTTGCTGAAAAATTGTGGTACAAAGATATCACAACTCTTTTTATTTAATTTATATATATAGATTTTATTTGTTAACAGTCATTTTTTTTCTTAATTGACATATTTTAGTGACGTTTCGTACCATGCATATATTCCGTTTGTCACATAAGCAGTTATCATTTGAGAAATTTAAAAGATGGATGAGATATGAGTAATAAGTAGAACTTTCGCTAAAGTTCAATGAATAGTAATTAACAAGATTTTTCAATTAAGAGAGTAATTGAAGATGTTGTACAAAGTTTGATAAGTAATTGAAAACTTTTTAAAGTTTAATGAGTAATTCAAGTTGGATGAGTTTTGGAATATTTAACTCGGCTCTTGATCAAAGGCCTTGGTGGTAAAGAGTGATTTTTATTGAACAATGGTATGTAGTATTAATAATACTTGATACCATGTGACAATTAATGTGGTATTAAATGATAAGTGAAATTAAATACTTAAATAAAGGACCTGTTTGATTCAATTTATCATTTAATACCACTTTAATATAGTGTCAAGTACCAATAGTGCTAAATATGATGTATTGTGATTTGAAATGTGCTTTAGTTGTTAGGATACTTGTGTTTCTAGTTAGAGGTTTTAAGTTCAAATCACACATATCTCATCTGGAATTTCCCTCCATTCCCCTATATCCCCCATTGTATCCCAAAAAAAAAAAAAAAAAAAAAAAGAAAAGAAAAAAAAGAATGTGATGTATTAAAAAAACATATATGTTGTTCGAATTATAGCACAATGGTTAAATGATTAAATTCCAAATAAGAGGTCTTTAGTTTGAACCACATCAGCTCCTCCCATAATTTCTTTCCATTCCTCCATCTCCCTTTGTATATATAATAAAAAGAAAAAACATATATTTCTTCCTTAAAAAAAAAAAAAAAAAAGAAAAGAAAAATCTTTCTTAGTATTATTTGGATAATTTACACAAAACGTCCTCAACCTTTCAAATATTAATCGATCGCGTCCCTAATATTTATTTTTCCTCCTATGAGTCCCCAACCTTTTAAGAAATACCTATCCAAATCCTTGGCAATGGAATCCGTCAATTTCCTCCGCTAACTTAGGTGTATTTTTGGTAAAATACAAAAAAAAAACAAATATTTTGATTAAAAGAAAAAAAAAAAGAAAAAATAAGGGGAGGAAGACTCCTCCTGGCAAAAGGCTGCCAGGGGAGTCTCCACCTCTGTGCTGCCAAAAATAGCAGTATTTTGTTGCCATTTCCTACAGCCATTGGGGCGCCCAATAGTTGCCAGAAATAGCAGCAAAGTACTGCTATTTCCGGCAGTACAAGGGGGAGAATCTTTCATTTTGGCTGCCATTTCTAGTGGCAGTTTAACTGTCGATTGCCATTTTCGACGGCCAAACGGCTGCCAGAAATGGTAGCCAAAAGGAGACGGATCTCTCCCAACCCAAAAGGCTGTCTTGGCTGTCATTTCTAGCAGCCAAAATGGGGAGTCCCCCTCCGCCATTTTTTTAATTAAAATATTTGTTTTTTTATATTTTACTAAAAATACCCCTAACTTAACAGAGAAAATTGACGGATTTTGTTGCTAGGGACTTGGACGGAGATTTCTTAAAAGGTTCGAGACTCACAAGAGGAAAAATAAATGTTAGGGACGTGATCTCTTAATACTTAAAAAGTTAGAGACATTAGGTGTAAATTACCCTTTTTTTGTATAATGTTTTGTAAGACCTTTGTACAAGAGTAAAATAATGAGGAAAATTAGAAAATAATATAATTTTTTATGGTCCTCGTAATTTTACACCATGTTTTGAAACTAATTGTAATTAACACTCTTTTAGTTTGTAAATATACACTTTTTGAATATTTATTTTTAGACCGTATTTAGAAACGAATTACAGTGTGGAAAAGGGGTCTTTTCTCAGTGGGAGGAATGGATGTACTTATTAAATAGGTATTGCAAGCTATTCCAGCTTATTTAATGAGTATTTTTAAAATTCCATAAGGGATTCTTTCCTCAATTTAGTCAGCTATTGAAAGGTTTTGGTAGGGTGAGGATGTGCACAAAAGAAAGCTTCATTGGATAAAATAGCAAAAGCTCTATCTTCCCAAATAAGCATGTGGGTGGGCTTGGATTCGGAGAGTTTTCGGCTTTCAACAAAGCTCTCATTGCAAAGCAAGCATGGAAGCTGTTTTAAGAGCCTGAATCTCTTTTGACTAAAGTCTTGAAAGGTAAATACTTCTCTCAAGCTAATTGTTGGGAGGCTCGATGCAAAAATGACAGTTCTTTTACTTGGAAAAATAATTTTTGGTGAAAGATTTATTTCAGCTTGGATTACGTTGGAGAGTGGGCAATGGGTTATCTATTCGCATCTTTGAAGATCCATGGATCCCTAAATGTCCCAGTTTCCAACCCATTACAAAAAACTCTTCACAAGTTGTCCGAGTTGCTGATTTACTCATAGTTTTGGGATAGCGGGATTGAAAGAAAGTTAATGAGGTGTTTTTGCCTCATGAGGAGACACTATCCTTGGTATTGCACCTGGATTGGGTCGTTTTCCTCATAAGCTGATTTGACACTATGATCATAGTGGTCAATATAAAGTCAAAAGTGGGTATGAGCTTTTCATGAAGGAGTCTATGGACATAGCTTCAACTAGAAGAAAGCATAATGTTGCATCGTGGAAGAGAATATGGAAAATAAAGGAGTTGTCAAAAGTGCGTATTTTTTTGTGGAGAGCTTACCATAACAGCCTTCCCACTGGGACTAATTTGATGAAAGGGAAATCTAGGCTAACTCTCTATGCCCTCATTGTTTTAATGTTGAAGATACACAACAAGCTTTGTCCGAATGCCCTTTTGCTAAAGAAGTGTGGAAAGGTGTTGGGCTTTGGCATTTTAGCAAACAACATCGGGGTTGGAAAGAGGTTAAAGATGTCACATATGCTATTTCCTCTTACAGCGATGATCTTCAACTGTGCCAAGTCCTTTGCACTGCTTGCTGTATTTGGCTTGCCCAAAATAAGCTATTGCATGATGGAATAGAACAGGACCCGGCCAAAATTGCGATTTCTAGTTTGAGCTTGGCAGCTACCTCATCCTAAGCTCCAGAGTACCAGATTTTTCAAGAAACAATGGTGAAGCAAAATGGATTGCACCACTTACAGGATGCTTTAAACTTAACATTGATGCTGCAGTCAATGAAGCTTTGGGCAGCTTTTCAGTTGGTGCTATTATTCGCAATGATTCTGATATTGTTATGGGAGTGTTGGCTGAACGTTTCGATGGCGCACATTGTGTCGAAAATGTTGAAGCCATGGCATTATTCTTGGGATTGAAATTTGCTAGCAACCAGGGGTTGAAAATCAATTGCGTTGAATCATACTGCTTAGTATTGGTGCAAGATTTAAATAGGGAATCTGGATTTTTGCATAATGCTCCTCTGTTCAGTGAAGTCAAGTTGCTTTTGGCCGAGCTTGGTTGTGGACATGTAGTCATATTTCCCATGATAGAAATGTAGCTGCCTACATTATTGCTTCTCTCGCTCTTTCTTTTGTCCTTAGTGGTTCATGGTCTAGCTGTATTTCTTGGTGTATTGACTCAGCAGTTTGTAGTGACTTGTCTTAATCATAATTTGGTTTTCAAATATTTTTTGATTTTTATAATTATTAGATAAAATGTTTCTAACAAGCATTCATATTTTTCTTGAAATAAGGGAAAAAATGAGTACGTCGAATAATGAAGAATTGTGCACATAATCACATGAAATATATGGATGCGATTTGTAATAATAATTGATTTTAAAGAGATTATTCCGTATGAATAATTAATTAAATATACCTATTCTATTTTTCGTAGTCACACATCACATGTATCCATATTTGTTCCTCTTTATCAAAACACATTATAATATCATCTATGACTTATTTAATTACTGATTTGACAATTATTTATTTATAATCATAAATTTCTAATTTCTAATAAATCTACACTAATCATTTCTGTGCGTTAAACATTCGGGACTCTCTAGGTTTTTGAGAATTCTATTTTGTCACTATTTTTATTCCTTCCCGTCAGATTCACTGCAAAGCATTGCTAGTTAATAATTGTGGACGCTAATAACAGAGGCTAACTAGAGTGCTACCTTCCATACGCTAGCGGGGAAAGAACTAGTAAAGCAGACTTTTCATTCAACGGGTCATATCTTCACCGAAATTCATCAATTATACAGAGAAAAGTTATCTGTTGAAAATGAACTGGATTCAACGCAAGATCTATCTGTACAATGTAACTTTTGGTCTCTATATGCTGGATTGGTGGGAGCGTTACCTCTTCAGTATCCTCTTTTTGTTAATTTCTCAATTTTTTGTTGTTTGATTTGTTTCCGATCTGTGTCTGGGCGTGCTAGGTGCCTGTGGTTAATGGATTGGTGAATTTGTGGGTTTTTTTTGGATTTGATTTGATGAAATATTACGTTGAATTTGTTGTGTTTTCTCGCTAACGGTTATCAAGATATACTGGTACTTGTGTTGATGTGGTTTATTTTCTATAACAGTTCGCGGTACGTCAGTGATGTCTGCAAAAAGTAAGTCATTTTCTCATAGAGTCTCTGTTTTATGATTCCGCAGCTTTACTTATGTTTGGCTATATAGTGGATTGGTGTAAGATTTCTTGGTGGATGAGTTACTCATTTGCATTTTAATGGTGCTTTATTTTACTAGCTTTGTAGCTTATATTGGCTTGTAGAACTGGAGGTTTATGGTTAACCTCCGAATCTAAATGTGGAATAGATGAACATGGAGCTGAAACTAGAAACAAAACCCAATACACATGGGGAAATTTTCACGTCAACATTAATCTCATGTCCAAAAGTTACTGATTGCTACAGCACTCTATATGCAAAATAATTGATTCTTTTGTAGAAAATGGATCCATTATCAAAAAGTAGAACTGTTTTTACTAGTCCTTTGCTTCTATATTGAAATTGATGAATCCCATAAATAATAAATTCATTCAATCTACTTTTCCATCCATATTTCCTGTTCTATGCTAAGTGGCATGTGGTCGGGCCATTTACAAGCATCAATATTTGGCTGAGGGTGTAAAACATTTGAAAGAATTTTTCTAACAGACAATAGAGGCCTGTCTAGAGGTGGTATAGAAATTTCTGTGTCATAAAGCATCAATGAGGAATTTAGACAGGAAAACTTTGAATACTTGCAATTTCTTAGATTTCGATAACCATCTCTAGGTTTATTGATTTATGGTTATAATAGTTGTAAGAATGTTAGTAGCATTCTTTTTTAGGATATTATCAAAACTAGCAAAGATCCAATTGGATTCTGCATCAAAAAGTGATGGGGATCCCCTTGTTGCTAGCTTGTTATGTGATATATGCTAGTGCCTTGTATTGTAATAACATTAAGGTGGCCTGATGCCACATTGAAGTACACAAAGGTTACCAGATAACAGTTTTCTTGATGAAAATAGTTTAAGATAGTAATGTTGTTCTTTGGCTGCTTTTAACTAATATCACTGTGGGTCTAGACCATGTTGCAACTGTATACTTTCCTTTTCCTGGCTGCAATATGATTTAAAGGGCCCAGAATAAAATCTTCTGCTCAGTCCAGACCTAATGGCTGGTTTTACACGATAATCAATTCTTGTAGTATTCCAAAATTTTTCCAATGAAAATTTAGTAGTACAACCTATTCCATATATTTCAATGATTTTTGCTTTGCGTTAAAGTTAGTTTTAGATTTCCTCCCCCATAACTTCTGAAACCTCTTTGACTGATCATCTGACTTTATTCAAGCGTCTAAGCCTCTTCAGGAAGAATGGTATTATTTGCCATTCAGAATCGGAGATTGTGAGTTCTCTGACATTGAAGAAGTCGTTCTGAACAAAAGGGCTGTTGTTGGTGGTTTTAGAGTCTTTTCCTTACTTTTTATTTCTTTTCTTTTGCTTTAAAATTAAGTTAATAGTCTATGACATTTTTGATAATTCCTTGTCATATTTGGGGATCATGATTGTGAATTTAGCTGCCAAAAGGTTTCTAATTTTGTTTTAAAATAGAAATGAAATGAGTGGAAATTAATGGTGGAACTGGCTATTACCCGTGGATCCTATGAATATATGGATAAAAATGGTTTGACCAAGACCTAACACTGCATTACTTTTATTCTGACACCGGAATATAATCTAAAATCAATTTAGATTATAAAGTTTTGGAGTTAGAATCCTATTCTTTAGCCCGCTATGAGAAGTCTTTGAGGTCTATAAATACTTTTTTAACAAAAACATGAAACAATTAATCAACTTCTATTACCTAAAACACCCTGATCATTAGTGGTTGTTTGTGGATTCAGAACCACCTGTCACTGGAATGATTTTTTGTCCCAAAGATTTTTCCTGGTGCACTCAAAATTGTCTTGCAATCCGAGATAAAGTGCATCAGCCTTCCGCATGTCATGCAGGATGGTTAGTGTCACTGTACATTACTAACACCTCCATCATCAATTCCATTTTTCTTCAAATTGATGGAAATAATGTAACTTGATTATCTGTCTGATTGACACTACACTGACCATAAAATTACTAAACATTCTTAGCGGTACTGCTTGCCAAATAAGTATCGCACAATTTTACAACCTTGTAAGATTGTCTATAAAAGCTGGATATCTGGCTTGCTCTTTATATCAGGCGAAACCCCATGGAGAAGTATATTGCTCAGTTTGATCTCTATTTAAACTTTTGTGCCTATTGTGAATCCACATGTTGCTTTAGTTTATAATTATTATTTGTTGCTTTTCTTGTTAGCATAAAAAGCCCACACCTTTCCCTATTATTTGCTTGACTTAATAATCCAATAATGCTTCAGAGAACGCACTAATCCATTTGTGGCTATCTAAAAAATTTCTGATTTTGGAACAAATTGGTTACTGAAACAAGACAAATTTTGTAGTAACGGGCCTGTAAAAAGAAAATGTGTTCTATAGTTGGTGGCATTAGGAGAACTCAGAGTCCAATCCCTTTTACGTTTTGTTACTTAGAAGTCCACTTGTGCTACCCACTTCTTTCCACTGTTTAGCAACAAGTGTGATAGTGAAATCTTTTCAGCTTCTTAATGGTTACTGGAGAAAGGAGGTGTAAAATTCATGCTTCAGGGTCTGGAATATAGACAAGAATGGCATGTTTGATACATGGAATTGAAGGGGATTTGACAATATACTGGACAAAAGTTCTGCCCCAATACCATCCAGTAATTTCATGCTAACATTTCCACTTTCAACACACTTCCTAGTTTTACTTTTCTTAAGCTTAATCAAACATACTCATAAAGCAATGTGATTTGATGAACAGAATTCAGTCAAGTACTTATCACTATGCTGCCTTCAATTCAAAATTTCCAGGTATCTGCAGTGAAGAATGTTAAGACATTGAATTATTAGCAAACAAGCAGTAGGAGAGGAATGGCTGAAGAACTATCAAGGCAAGTGGTCTTGTTTAGATTCAGTTGATAAATTCGTTGAATATGGGATTTGAGCTTGTGTATGTATTTTAATACTATTTATCAAGTCTTTGACATTGATGACTCTCCTAGTTATATGCTAACAGACATCTAGAGGATTTCTTCACTTGATTACGAATGAGATATGTTTGGATTTGACAGTCTTGACAGCATGGTATTCAGGATTGCGATCTAGATTGTACGACCTTATGATCCTAGATTAAAAATCGATCCGGTCATGTATAAGATCGCAATTTGGTAGGATGACATAAGAACGGTCGCATAGGATTGGTATAGGATTGCATAGGATCGTATTATCCTATAGATCTTACCAATTCTATGTTATTTTTACCTTTTTAAATATTTTTTATCCTTTTTGAAAATTAATTTTTAATTAGTGACTTTTTAGGATCTTATGATCCCCAATTTGATTATGAACCGATTTGTAAGACATCCTGACAATCTTGTTTGAAAGTGTGGTGGCCAACCGGAGAAAATAGAATTGCCTTTACTCTTCGTATCACTTAGTATCACTTATTATATTAAAAACGCGGTTTTAAAGGTTACTCGGTGTAAAAAGGTACCTCAACCAACTCAATGAGCTTGTACGGCTCAGGTGTACCTTGAAGCCACTACGTCCAAATATAAAAAATACCCATTTCGTCATGAAGGGGACGACGTTGAATTTTATAATTCACGAGAATTGTGAGGATGATATGGTAAAATTTATGCCTAAACACGCAAAATTTGGGATAGAGTCTTCCATAAAACCATCTTATATGTTTACATAGTAGGACTTTCTTTAATTTATTGACAAGTGCAACTGTACCTCACTTATAATTTTCATTTGTTCTTCTCTCTTCATCATCATCAATTAAAACCTACTTACTTAAAAACATATTCTTGATTTTAATAAAATTTGAAGTAATTTTTCATTAGTTCTAACAAATTTAAATGTGAATCTAATTACATAAATAAATTTGAGTCAATTTTAATTAGGTAGTAACAAATGAAAATTTAAGTGCGACACAATTTCATTTGTCAATAATAAATTAAAAAAAGTCTTACCATAGAGACATACATGGTGGTCTTATTGAAAACTCTCTCAAATTTTGAGGTGGTGTTTGTACTGGAAATGGTTACATTGACACAATTTTTACTAGTTACAGGTTATAGGTTATTTGCTTTACATGCCTTAATCTTTTGTTAATTCTTATGCTTACGTCCACAACTTTTTAAGCACCTTTTATATCCTTAATCTTTAATTAATTATTACACGTTATTCTCACTAATAGTTTCTACTTTGAGTTTCATTGCACAAAGACGCTAAATATTTTAAATTGAGTTAAAAAAAAATTATGAATAAACAAAGAGACATTGCATATATTCTAATAAGTAATTTAATAGAATTTTTAAATAGATAATAATGTCATTAAGAGAATCATTGTTTTTGTTAATTAATAGAAAGTTGGAGATGTAAATGCAACGAAAAGAAAATGTTGTAAATATAAATAGAACAAAAATAAAATACAAAAGCATCAAGTGCGATTACAATGTGACGGGTTATAAAAATACGTGGTGTAAATATATTTTCACTAATAATTTTTCTTCAATAGATACCCATCTCTAGCAATAAATAACGAGCCAACTTGTTTGGGTAACTTTTGGCCTTGTAAATATGTTTGACCAGCTTATATGCTCACCAAAAATACGTTCTTAATAATTTAATTAGCGCTTTAATAGTTCTATTTAAGACGAAGCGGAGAATATAATTTAGTTCTATTTAAGAAAATTACGTGGTTGATAAGACAAATTTTTATTTTAGAAACAATGCATTGATTTTGGTACTTCCATCCTTAAAGTTGGAATAAGGACTCTCTACTTGACGTATGGTTTTTCCGTTGTCACAATCAATCCTTTAGGAACACCTTCTGTGTTTCCCCATCATCATAATAGTATTGCCAAAATTGTTGCAACAACTCTTTAACATCCACACTTGAAGATTATGATAGAAGGGCATATTTATATTGAATAATTCTAAATGGACAAAAAAAGAGACAAAGAGGGTGACAAAAATGATAAGTGGCCTATGTAATTAACATTGATGTAAAGGTGACGTGATGTGTTGGAAAATAAGATGTTACCATGTGTCAATTTTGTTTAAGTTTTTGTATCTCATTTTGTTCATATAGCACAACTTATTTATATTTCATTAGAAGAGTGGCAAGAAGGGAACGCGCAACTGTCCCAACTTGGTCTTGTTTTGGCTTTACAACTTGTCATTTATGGTTTTTATGTATAGAAAATGACAACTTGATATGAAAATCTTTATTGCTAAATAACTGTTCTATTGTCTTTTAACTAGCGTTCTAAATGTAGGGATGAATAAGGTGCATCTGCTTTGGCCAAAAGCACTGGAAAAAAAATGGGTGAAATAAAAGCAGTGATTGATTAAGCTTCATTTTTTTTTTTTTGAAATAGCCCACACGAAATCAGCCCCAGAATTAAAAAGCTCAAGCTAAAGCCTAAAAGTATTTACGCTTTGTATGAGAAAGGGAATTATATTCCCACCACACAAATTTATTTCAACACCACATTTAAAATTTTTTTCTTTATTTACTTAAATATCCATAGCTAAAATTATATTAATAACCATTGTTAAATTTAATCTTTTTTTCCTTCCACTACAATTATAATTATCTTAATTTCAATTTCTTTTTAATAATTATTATTCTTTTCAATTCTTTTTTTTAGTAATCACTTGCACAATTTTGATTCATAATGTGACTTGACAACTTTAGATTTTAAAGATTTATTTTCTTTACAGTTTCATTTTAATACCTGACTTTTAGACATCGTTTCATGAAGAATAATTTTAACCTTTTTTTTATTTTAATATATATTGCTTTCTATAAAGTATAAATAGATTTATAATATTACTTAAAGAACACGTGATTGAATTGAAATAAAAAAATATAATAATAAAAGAATAGTGTTAACTTAAAATCTAATTTCATTTTGTAGAACCGAATTGTTCAATTAGAAGTTTTGAAAAATCTATACATTTATATTTGAGTTATTTGAAAAGTTAGAATATTTATGTTGTAAAAAAAAAAAGTTGGAATATTTTGCCATTCAATTTCAATTTTTAAAAAATTAATTAAATTAAATTAATTAATTAAATCTAATTTGGAAAGTTATAAATGATTTAAGATTCTATTAACTTAAGTTTGAGAGATTGTCTTTTTAACTCTACATACGAACTTGCATTAGTAGTTTATACTTAAAATAGCTCAAATTAATGTTCATATTGAGAGTTTCGATTTAAGATATAATTTGTATATATTTTAACTTAGGAACAATATAAAATAAAACAATTACGTTGTGTTAGATGTAATATATTTAGGAATATAAATCTTTGATGTGATTTTATACATTAATTATATATAATTAATTTCATGGGTATATGTGTAAATGGATAGTGGTGTGCTAATTAAAAATATCTTTTAACCGTGGTGTATTTATAATGTGGTGTGGAAATAAAAATTCGTAGTAGTAATATAATTACCCTATGAGAATATAAAGAAGCATTATCTGAGACTAAGCAAGAGAAACAACTGTGGCAGCCGAGATTTATGAGAGAAAAGTATATAATTTTTTTTTTTTGAATAGAAAAGTATATAAATTGTATTATGAAATTATACCAGAAATTGTCAATTAGATGTTTACAAAAAAAATATAAATATATTTTTAAATATATATTTATGATCTTAGATGTTTTTCATGTTTGTTATCCATTATGTTAATTTTTCAGTGATTTTAGTTTTGTCAAAAATAAAAGGATAATTAGAATTAAGAAACACTTTTTACCAACTAAGCGTCATTTAAATGTGCATAAAATAAGCTCGCAATCTTGAAGTTTGAGGTTGACATCCTTTTTAAATCTTATGTGATGGTATAATGATTAACTACTAACTCGGGTGAGTTATTTTGGTTTTTAATATGATATCAATAATCTACATTGCAACAAATGTAAATATATGCTCTACAAACAAATGTACCATGTACCAATATTTATTCTCCATCGTATGCCAAATCATGTGTGAATAGTGGCTCATTTAAATCCTTTGACCATTTTTGAAATGGTTTGACTGTTGGGTTTTTTACCCTTTTAAAGATAATGTAATGTCTTGGTTGCTTTGGGTTTTTTTGGCAAGGTAAAGAAAGAGAGGGAGAGAGATAGTGAGTTAGGTGGACGATTTCTGGTGAAATCTTGCAACTCCGGTGAGCCTTCGGTTGCCATTCCCCAAGGAGACGGTGCCATGATTTCGGTGCACAATGTGTGGTCCTTAATCTGAGCTCAACACCAAACAAGCATGGAGAGTTGGAGCAAAGCATGGAGTTGTTTTTTCTACCATTTTGGAAGATTATTGGGGCTTAGATTTGCAAGAATCTTGTGTTATAGGCCTAGTAATCTCAACAAATGGTATCAGAGCCTTGGTAGGAGGGATCAAAGTGGTGGAAAAAGGCTTAAAACTGGACTGAAATCGCGAAAAATCAGCAATGAAGATTTTGAAATTTTTTGAAAAATCGTGACTTTGAACCTCGATTCCGGCCCAACCAGACGTCGGTTGGAGAAACCGAGACCAGTCCCAGACTCACCGCAATGAGGCGCAGCTACTGGTGGAGCGCGTTTTTCAGGCAGCCTACGGCAACGGCCAGCGAAAGCGTGTGTGGCGGCGTGTGGAGCTTTTTCTGGCGAAGTGTTCAACAGGCAGTTTGTTGCAGATGTCGAGACGGACCTTCCAGTGGTGGTTAGGAATGACAACGGGACGGGTATTACCTGTTACCCGCAGGTACCCGCTCTGATAATTATCGGGGCGGGTACGGGGTGAAGAACTTTGCCCCGAATGCTTATCGGGGTGGGGACGGGTCATGGCCGCCCCAACCCCCGAGGCTGAGAGGTTCCGAACCCAAGAGCACAAGGATAAATTCAATAAATTTTTTTTTAGTGTTAGTTAGTTCTTTTTTCATTATTTTTATTGAATTTCCTTAACAGGGCGCGTAACGGGTATTTTTTCATACCCGCCCCGAAAGTCCCCCGCCCCGTACTCGATTCAATCGGGTACGAGGTGGAGGCGAGGACGGGGGAAGGGATATCCGCCCCGAACCTGCCCCATTGCCATTCCTAGTGGTGGTGGTGTAATTTTTGGACTGTCAGATGAGGCGGTAGAGCTCCGACAGTGAGCTTGAGGTTGTTTTCCGGCGAGCTATCGCATCGTGGCTGGTGGTGCACCGTTTCATAACGTACATTCTCCGGTTTCCTTTGTTTATCGAGTACCGAAGACCATAAAACACCGTTGTTCAACGGTATTGGTAATATCACACTAAACTTTCACTTTAGGAGCATTTTTTAGGTTGTTGATTACCTTTAATGCTTAGATTATAGGTGATAGTTTAGATGATGTGGATATGTGAATTTGTGCTCTCTTATTTGATATGATATTGTGACTTGATTGCTTGATCAAATTTCTTGTGTAGTCTTAGATATGCACGTTGTGTGGATTACTTGTCTTTGATACCGGAAAATTGGTATTTGTAAATATTGTCATGTGTGTGAATGAGTTGTGATTTGCATCATATTGGAAAGTGATTTCGGTGTTAGATTGGTTTAGTTTGTATTTGTGTGTTAGTGACTTTTGTTGGATCAGTATCTCCCTTTGACGCTCTTCCGATCTTGGGGTCGAAAGTGGAATTGTCACCATTTGATGGAAAGGGAGATTACTCGGTTTGGAAACAAAAAATGAAAGCTATTTTAATTCAACAAAGAGTTGTTAAAGCACTTAATGACCCAATCACATACCCTGATGCATTAAAAGCTAAACCTGATGAAATTGCTGATATGAATGAAATTACACATAGTTCTATCATTCTGCATTTATCTAATGATATTGTGAGACAAGTTGATGAATATAAGACTGCAAAGGAATTGTGGGAAGTTCTTGACAAGATGTTTTTGACAAAAACATTGCCAAACAAGATTTTCTTGCTGGAAAAACTTTTTAGTTTTAAAATAGACACGGGAAAGGACATTGAGCCCAACCTCACTGATTTTAGCAAGATTGTCAAGAGTTTGGCCCACAATGAAAAGAAATTTGATGATTAAGATTTGGCTGTCATTCTTTTGAACTCTCTTCCTGATTCATATTGTGATATTAGGAATGTCATCAAGTATGATAGGGATAACTTGACTCAGGCTATTGTGATAGATGCCTTGAAGTCTAGATAGTTAGAAGTGAAGAAAGAGTCAATGGGCATGAGAAAGGAGAGCTTGTTTAGTGGTACTCGGGAGCGGAATGAGACCAGAGAGAATCATGATAGCTCTAGTCGTGAGAAGAGCAGATGGAAGTCAAATAGTAGGTCTAAGTCTCGGGATAAGAGTGGTAAGAGGTGCTATTACTGTAATACAGTGGTGCATTTTAAGAGAGACTGTCCAGACCTTAAAAGGAAGCAGAAAGCACATTAGGTCATGATCAGTCTTTAGTTGTTGTTGCTGATTCCTTACATGACTTGAATATCAATACAGTTACTGATGCTGGTACTGTCAGTGACTATGAGAGTCTGCGAGCTATGAATGTAGGTAGTGTTGACTTTGTCAAGGAGTGGATCCTAGATACAGGTGCCACTGCTCATATGTGTCCCCATAGATCTTGGTTCTATAACTATAGAGAAGTTGATCTTAAGAAAGCCTATTTGGGAGATGATACGTCACATACTGTGGAGGAGGTAGGAGACATTGCCATTAGGATGCATGATGGTATAGTCAGACCTCTATTGGGTGTCAGATATGTTCCCATAATGGCTAGGAATCTCATTTCGATGACTGTTCTGGAGGATCAAGGCTATAAATTTGGAAATTACAGTGGTACCTTGAAGGTTTCCAAGAGATCTCTTATAGTTATGAAAGGGGCGAAGAAGAATGGGTTGTATGTCCTTCAGGGTGAAGCCTTAGAGAGTGAAGAGTTTGCTCTATCTTCGGTTGTTAATGATAGGTCGGATCTTTGGCATAGAATGATGGGACACATTGAGAATAGAAGGCTGTAATGTCTTAGTGACCAGAAGTTACCAGGGAATAATAGTGTTACACCTTTGAGCTTTTGTGATATGTGTGTTCCAGGAAGGCCACACAGAGTTAGCTTTGTGGTTGGTGAGCACTGCACTAAGCACCTTCTTGATTACATTCATGCAGACTTGTGGGGACTAGAAAAACAACCCACATTTGGGGGAAACAGATTTTTTCTGTCCATTGTTGATGACCACTCGAGGAAGATTTGAGTGTATCTCCTTAAATACAAATCAGAATCTTTTAGCAAATTCAAGTCCTGGCTTGCCTTCTTTGAGAATTAAATAGGTAGAAGTGTGAAAACTCTTAGGACTGACAATGGGCTAGAGTTTAACAACTTTGAATTCGATAAGTTCTGTAAAAGCAAGGGTATCATGAGGTATATGACTGTGAGAAGTATCCCACAGCAAAATGTGGTAGCTGAAAGGATGAACATGACCTTAATGGATAATGTCAGATGCTTGTTGATTAGTTCAGGGTTGTCTAAATGTTTTTGGGGTAAAGCCTTGTGTATTGCTGCCTATTTGATAAATAGGTTTCCTTCCAGTGCTAACTTCAAGACTCCAGAGGAATTGTGGATTGGTAAGCCTCCAGATTTGTCACATTTCAGAGTGTTTGGTTGACATAAGGCCACTAAGTGTGTCATGTTGGGCTATCCAGCGGGAATGAAGGGTTACAAATTATGGGTTCTTGGTAAAAGGGGCATTATGATTATTTATAGCAGAGATACGGAGTTCAATGAACTTGAGATGACGTGCCTTAAGATCCCAGAGAAACAGACTGAGAAAGAAGAATCTTCTTCTGAAAAGAAGATTGAATTTGAGGTGAAGCAATTAGATGTTAATTTAGAGAGTAGGGAAATCCAACCTCAAGTTGAATATGATTATGAAGCAGTTGATGAACAACCTGAACTTGAGCCTAAATCAGAAATTTTTGAAACTATTGTCCCTGATGAAGAAACACCTGTAGGTACCAATTTAGTGGATTATCAATTGATGTGGGACAGGGAAAGAAGACAAGTGAAGCCAAATCCGAACTATATCTCTGTGAATTTGATGGACTTTGTCTCAGTTTCAGGTGAAGCCATTGAGTCTGTTGAGCATACATCATTCGAGAATGTGGTCAACTGTAAGGACTCTGAAAAGTGGAAGCAGGCTGTGAAGCGGAAAAATCAGTCTCTGAACAAAAAGGAGACCTGGATGTTGGTTGAGAAACCAAGGAATCAGAAGGTAGTCCAGTGCAAGTAGATCTACAAGCTGAAAGAAGAAGTTGAACAAAATGACCCCGTGAGATACAAAGCTAAGTTGGTGGCTAAGGAATTTCCTTAGAGAAAGGGGCTTGACTTGATAAAGCGTTCTCCCCGGTGGTTAAGTGTAAGACTATATAGTTAGTCTTGGCCTTTCTTGTTGAGCTCAATTGGGAGTTGAAGCAATTAGGTGCGAGGGCTGCTTTTCTTCATGTAGAGGAAATCATTTATTTGTCCCAGTCTCAAGAGTTTGAGGTGAAGGGGATGTCTGAAGTCGTGTGCTTGCTTAGAAAGTCTTTGTATGGCTTCAAGCAGAGTCCTAGGCAATGGTATAGGAGATTTGATACTTATGTGCTCAAGATTAGTGAATTTGATGCATGTCTGTGTTACAATAATTGCAAAATTGATTGTGAAATGTCTTTGTTATTGTATATGAATGGCATGTTATTTGCTACATTTGTCAATACACCATTGGGTGTACACATGACTTTATCCTCCACAGAGCGTCCCAAAGTTGATGAAGAAAAGCAAGTAATGAGTAAGTTTCCTTATGCTAATGCCATTGTTTATTTGATGTACTCAATGATAACCACTATACATATTCTTGCTTATGTGATTAATTTCCTAGGTATGTTCATGGCTAGTTTTGGTAAGTTTCATTGGAGTGTTCTTGCATTGCTTTTAAGATACCTAGGTGGGACGGTTATGCGGGGGTTAGTGTTCGGAAAGAAAAGTAAGTATGAGCTTAGGAATTATGTAGATTTTGTCTTTGCATGTGATAAAGATAAAAAGAAATCTACCACTTCTTATTTCTTCTGTTTGTGTGATAATTGTATCACTTGTGAATCACAATTGCAATCGATTGTTAAATTCTCCAGCATTGCAACTGATGATAATCCTGCAGGTGTTGGAGTAAAAGTACCCGTAGTTGGTAAGTGTACCAAGCGTTTATCAATTCTTAGAATTGATAATGGTTAATTGTTTTGCAGGTACTTGACTGGAGAGAGCGATGATGATTTATTAGGACCACACTCAAACCTTTTGGATAGCACTTGTAATCGGGGAATCCGGCAATGGATTGAAGTGATCCAAGGTAAAGATTTGTGAGTAGTGGCTCACTTAAATCCTTTGACCATTCTTGAAATGGTTTGACCGTTGGGTCTTTTACTCTTTTAAAGACAATGTAATGTCTTGGTTGCTTTAGGTTTCTCGGCAAGACAAAGAAAGAGAGGGAAAGAGGCAGTGAGTTGGTTGGACGATTTCCGGCAAAATCTTGCAACTCTGGTGAGCCTCTGGTTGCCATTTCCCAAGGAGATGTGCCATGATTCCAGTGCGCAATATGTGATCCTTAATCTGAGCTCAACACCAAACAAGCAAGGAGAGTTGGAGCAAAGCTTGGAGTTGTTTTTTCTACCACTTTGGGAGATTATTGAGGCTTAGATTTGTAAGAATCTTGTATTATAGGCATAGTAATCTCAACATCATGGATCTGGGGTTTAAATCTAACGATCCCAATTAAATTTCTCACAATTAATCCTAACTATATTAAAATACTTCAAGTTGTTTAACTAACAGATTATCCTATTACCCCTTAAAAAAATCCGTTCTCTAGGAAGGCATCGTCCCCAATTCTCTCTTTGTTTCTATCTATACATTCTATCAACAACACATATACATACACATTCGACCATGAACTCCATAGAGAAATCTCTAAAAATATCACCCACTAACTGTGATGTAACTATCATTATGCATTTTAAAATATTATTAGTTTCATACCTCTTGACTAAATATGTTTAATAACTACTAGAAGTTGGATAATTACATAAGGACAATGGGTACCGTTATAGTATCAAGGTAACACGGTACGGTATTCATATAAATGTTAGAAAATTATCGAGAAAAACATACTGTATTGTTTGTGAAAATTTTCACTCGTGGATTGTGCTCAAGTGTCATAATAATAATAATAATAATAATAATAATAATAATAATAATAATAATAATAATAATAATAATAATAATAATAATGATGATGTGGGGTCTATTGCATCTCAGACCCCTTCTATACTAAGGTGTTCATTTTAACACATGAGTACGGTGCTCAAATGAAAAAAAACCCGTATTATTTGTCTAGTCTATCCCCCCCCCCCCCAATTGACTCAGTTATTTTGCCGTCTTTTTCGATTGTTTCCAATTCTTACTCAAAAATCACTCCTTTTCCCCATCATTGCTCTTTACCACTGAATTCATCATAATAAAAACCGTACACGAGTAAATTCATAATTTTTTTGGCAAACAGTAAGTTGATAATTTTGGGTTCGTATATAGAATTTGAAATTGAAAAGAAAATAGAAAAGTGGGCAGTGGGCTAGGAGGGGCAAAATAGTCTTCTAAATACCGGCTGATTCCCTTTCTGAAACTGGCATCAAATCTGTCAATTGTCGTATTTCAATATCGATCCACTTTCATTCATGTATTTATTTTACTTTCATGGATAAACCCCAAATTCTCATATTTGAACTGTAATTCAGCAAAGGGGAATTTGTTTTGTTAGATGTCGTTACTCGGTATTGGTGTTAGCTGGGCTTCCTAACTGCTGTCCCACGAAATTTTGCTCGACAGACCGGGTCGTTTATCTCTCCGCCCACAAATATTTATGAACGGAAATGAATACAGAACACCGAATTTGAATCTTAATAATTCCTGGGGTTTTCTTTTCTTGTATTTATTCCCTGTGTAATTGGAGGACCATGGAGCTTTTCCGAAGTTGCTAGCCAGTTTATGGGTAAAATGGAGGTGCGACCTTGATTAGTCATGGTGATGATCATGTTCCTTTGAGTAACTTTTAATGTGGGTTTCTTAATTGATTATTGTCAAAGTAGTATTTTCTTTTCATTTTTCCTTTTTAAGATTTTAGCTGTGACCTACCCTTAGTTTTTGATAGGAATGGAAGTTTTATAGATCACATGGATGAGATGATCTGATGATGGTAAAAAAAAAAATAATAATGAACTGAGTTGAACTTTCAAAAGTTATTGTTTTTTGACTAGGACTAACCTTGGTTGCGTTAATTGTTCAACGGTTCAATAATATTGCGTCTAGTGTCGTGATGATAATCTTCATTGCAGCTTTCAAAAAAGTATTATCTTTTTCATAGGACGTGGATGCTGAATGGTGATGATCAAATCCAGTTTTTAAGTGGCATCTTGTTTTGCCTTGCCTTTTCCCCCCTTCATTCTTTGGTCTACAGCCAGAGCTTTCGCATAGAGGAGTATCTGTATCACGCATGCTCCTATTTACGCAATTATTGAAACACAAGGAACACCGAGCACAAGTCACCTTGCTTTGTATTAATCATTTTCAGTTAATCTGTCAGACATGGATTTACTGTAGTTCATAAGAGAACCGAATGGATTTGGTGGGAGATCCATGTACAATTAGATACAATCTATTAAAATAAATTTTCGCAGAAAACCATATATACTTTTCACTAGGTTTTTTATACTCTCTTGAATTGTGAAATACCATTTGTTTCTTGATCCTCATAATAGATAACTGAATGTAGTTGCAGTTTTGCACTTGCTTTGTTTTGTTGTTTTATCTTCTCTACAATCTGTCATCTTTAGATATATATATATATACATACATATATATATATATATATAGAGAGAGAGAGAGAGAGAGAAAATAAAAAGATGGTGTCCAATGGATTTACATGTTACCACTCAGGTTCGGATTACTAGCACTGTTGGTTGACTACTACGAAGTTTGAGTATTTCCTCATTATACTTTTTCCATTTTTGACTCCAGGTTCATTGGTTACTGATTAAGCAGATGTAAATAGAATTGCTGAGAGGAATGTGATCTTCTAGTGTATATGGCACTTGTCATTGTTTTCTAGGTAGTGAACAGTTGACAGAATTGTTCCACTAAAGGAAGGGAAATGCCTCCTAATAATTTTGTGAGACTTGGTGGCGCATACTGGAAGGGACTGCAGAGATCAATATCTGGAAAAGATTTTGGACATTGTCAGATGGAAGTTTTGGCTTTCCAAGGGAACTCTTTGGTTGGCCACTCAAGGATGTCCCATAGTTTGCCCTCTGAATCATTCGCCAGCCCGTGTGTTTCTTTGCAACCTCGCATGGTTGCTGCTGGTCCTGCAAATATACATACAGTCAACGGGAGAAAGAAACTTCTAGCTTTTGGAGCAGCTTCTGATGAAACTTTATTTCCTTCTTCGTCAGGGCCTTCATTTCAAGTCTCTGGTTATCATGTTGATTCTCTTCTATCAGAGCCTAGTCAGGAAACTCTGGAAGTCAACACCCATAATATATTTACGGCTGTCTGTGGATCTAGAGCATCTCTTGCAGATTGCTCCATGAATAAGTTGATTTCCCGGCGTGGGTTATCTTCTATAGCAGCATATCATTATTCAAGTTCTTGCATCAAAAGAAGTGAATATTATAAAGCTACCGTGAATTTCAAAAGGAAAGAACAGCCAAATAATTTGTTGCTTTATGGATATTTAATGCACAAAGTTTTGAAGCCACACCTAAGATTTTGTTTTGAAGGTTGCCAAATCTCAGCATGCTTCTCTTCTCACTTGGCTTCTGATTCATCAGTGGATAACCCCATGTGTCAGGATCGACAGTCAAGTTCAGCAGATTCCTCTAAGCCGTATGTTTACTCTAGTTTATTCCATTTCTACCAAATGACAGCACAGCAAAATGATTTTTCTTTTCTTGGAGGATATTTGTTTCATTTTATGTTCTGTTCTACATGATGTTGTTTAAATTTTGATGAAATTTACAATTGATCGTAGCCTCGTTCTAGGAGTAGACATTTAGTTGTGTGCTCTGAGAACTTATGCAAGCATTAGGTTGTGCTTAGGCATTGTAGTCTGCTGCAGTGGAATAGCATTGCTGGCATGAAGTTGCTGATGCCCTTTTTGTAAGAAGAAATTTGCAAACAATCTCCGCTTAGTTTTAGAAGTTGATGTTGGGTTTGCTTTTTGGTGGGAGAGTATATGTGCTCACAATGATTTTCACTTAGCCATGATGCATTCAAATAACTTTTTTTTTTTTTTTTAACCGTCTAGCTTCTTTTCTGCCACTCATGTGCATAATTTGAAGTTTTCCTTATTTTCTATTTGTTTTTTCTGTCCATATTTGCCTGAAAACTAAAATATTACTTGTATATGTAAATATTATAAACCTACAAAGTTTAAGGAAACAATATTTCGCGGAAATGCTTCGCAGATTAACTAGATATATACCCAGGTGCCAGGTAAAGAAATGAAGTTGGTGCCAGGTAAAGAAATGAAGTTATTCTGGAATGTTTTTTAGATTGTTTATCTTGTCTGATTGCAGGGAGATCCCAAGTGGCTGTGGCAGAACTCTGAAACTAAATTCAGGATCATGTTATCTGCCCCATCCTGACAAAAAAGAAACGGGTGGAGAGGATGCTCATTTTATTTGTATGGATGAACAAGCCATTGGTGTAGCTGATGGTGTTGGTGGATGGGCTGATCTTGGTGTTGACGCAGGACAATATGCTCGTGAGCTCATGTCCAATTCTGTTGATGCAATTCAAGAAGAACCAAGTGGTTCTGTTGACCCAGCTAGAGTCTTGGAGAAAGCTTACATAAGAACAAAATCCAGAGGGTCATCAACGGCTTGTATTATTGCTCTTAATGATCAGGTATCTACTATAAGAACATTAAGGACTAATAAACTTGACAGGGGAGAGTATTGCTAGATTTGAAAAGTTAAGCTTTTAGATTATATTTTTCTAGGTTTTCTAACTCTTAGCCCTTGTTATTACTCTATTCCAATTTCAAAATAGAAATTGGTCAAACTTTTTTGTCCACATCTTTCGTTGGTCCAACAAGTACTACCCAATCCTCCTCATTCCCCTCACTATTTATATTTTAAAATAGAATTAAAAGGCTAACAATGGCTTAATGTTATCTGAATCTTTTATGGTATTTAACTTTTCCAATCGTACTCAAACAAGTTGATGTGCTTAAATTTGTGTACTTTGCATTGATCACACCTCCATTCTGTGCAGGGTCTTCATGCCATTAATTTAGGGGATAGTGGGTTTATGGTGATTAGAGATGGTTCTACAATTTTCAGATCCCCAGTTCAGCAGCATTATTTCAATTTCACTTACCAGTTGGAGAGTGGTAATCGTGGAGATTTACCAAGCTCTGGACAGGTCAGTTGACACAAAGTTACTGCCTTATGTCAGAAAATAACATTTCTTGTTTCTTCAAAATGGAGATGTTGCCCCCATTAACAATGAATTTTTAAATAGAAATAGAATAAATGAGGACTCTCTGAATGGATAGAATGGCGTAGTTTGTGTAGTACATGTAGCTCCCAAAAGATAGGTGGCTCACCAACTTTCATTTTTAAAATGAATGATTTGGCTAATGGGGGCTTCACATTTTAATTCTTATTGTCAGGGACGTAGATGGTGTACTGTGCTATCCAAGTGATTGCGTGAACCAAGTTGTCCAAGAGACCTTATTATTTGATTGTTAAGTTGTCTAATTGTTGTGCAATTTAACCATTTTTCTTCTTATGAACATCTCCAGTTAGATAGAAAACTAGAGTAAACATTCTCCATATCCTTGATGGCCAAACATGGAATTGATGATTGAAATGAAGTTGGGCCTTACGCTACTTTACAGTTGTTCTATATAGTATGTTTCAACTTTCATAGCTGCAGCCTCTTTCAGCTTGCAATGCTCTTCACGAAACAATAGGCTCCTGACGTCTCATTTAAAATATTGAAAATAATAGTACACATCTTTTTGATAATAACCCATGAACATGGAATTACTTGATGGCATTTGAAAGATCCAATCTTCCTATTAGGTTAATGAATTTCACCTTCCTTCATGGCCTATTCTTTTACCACCTCTTTTGGTTAATTGCATCAGGTGTAATCATCTTGTCTACCGGATTCAGTATTTGTTGCACCACTTGATCTAAAAGTTTAAGCTGTAAGATACAATATTGATCATTTAAATATTATCTTCAGTAATAATATTAATGCATATTTTGGCTGCAGGTGTTTACCATTTCCGTTGCTCCAGGAGATATTATCATTGCAGGGACTGACGGGTTGTTTGACAATTTGTATAACAGTGACATAACTTCGGTTGTGATTCAAGCTGTGAGAACGGGGTCAGGGCCGCAGTTTGCAGCACAGAAGATAGCAGCATTGGCACGTCAACGAGCACAGGACAAAAACAGGCAGACACCTTTTGCCGCTGCAGCCCAAGAAGCAGGGTTCCGTTATAATGGTGGGAAGCTTGATGACACGACTGTACTGGTTTCTTATGTTACCAGCAACAAAGTATAACTCCCCGTCCCTCTGTGTGTGTGGATGCTCGCGCCTGCATATGAATCAACTGTGCATTTATATCTATTAGCATGTCGATTATGGCGGGTCGAGATTTTGATTCTATGCCTTCACCTGCCTGATCACTCTGCCGGGGCTTTGAGTCGAGTCTCCTTATATTTTGGACCTATAGGTAGATTAATTCCCATGTGTTCGCTTTTCAAATACGTCAAAAATGCCATTTGTGCTTTCAAGCTCCAGTCTTGTAATTTGTAAATGTACTGGTAAAAAATGGGAATAATTCATATATACGATAAACAGAGGCATTGCACTTCTTCTCTTTTAAAATGGGTATAATTTAAGTGCCACTGCACTTCTTCTTCTTCTTTTTTTACTTATTTATTCATTTATAAAGCTAGTAAAAATTGGGAATGATTCGTATATAAGATAAACAGGGGCTCATATTGTGCTTGTTTGCATTTGCTATTTTCTCGAAGAATCGCTTTTCTTTTCATTCTGTAAAGACGAACATTACCATTTCCTAATATGAAGTGGATTCTTGTGGACTTGGGAAGAATTGTCATTTTATCAATGAAATTGTAAAATAAAAAAAAATAGAAAAAGGAAAACAAAAAGGATGAGCTAGAAAAAGTGTCTTGGGATAAGATAGAAAATGCAAACTAGTGCTTTGCTTTTCTTTTCAAAATATTTAATCTTACCCGTTAGTAGAATCAGGTGCTTTGGACTCCGGTTAAAGCAATGTAGACATGCAGTTCCTCTTAACTATGCATCAGTGGATGGTGTCTGTTCGACATTTTAATATTTTAGACGTTCTTGTATCTTTCCTGCTGCAATATATTGACATTTTTTATTTCTTATTATTATTGTTCCTCAAATCAATTTGGTGATTCTTGTGGTAAGTTGTCAAATTATCTTGAAGAAAAAGTTGACTTGATAACAACTTTGTTGTTGGATTCTGATAATTGGGTGCCAAATTATCTTGAAGAAAAAGTTGACTTGATAACACCTTTGTTGTTGTATTCTGATAATTGGGCATTTTCACCATGCTGGAAAGTCTTGGCAGGTCTAATTGAAGCCTGTGGTGTATGCGGACTATTTTGTCGTTTCAACAAAATATTAGGTTGCCTTGAGAAATGCTGAAGTTTTCTGCAAACATCTTAGCTTAAAGTTATTTCTTTATTTGCTGTTAACTGCAAATCTGATGCCAGTTTTGGGATTCAGTTTTATTTTGTATTGAGTTTAGGGTTATTTCAGAATCACACAGTATAATGGAGAACCAATCCACTTGTTGCTTTTTGGGGGGGGGGGGGGGGGGGGGGGGGGGGGGGGGGGGGGGGGGGGGGGGGGGGGGGGGGGGGGGGGGGGGGGGGGGGGGGGGGGGGGGGGGGGGGGGGGGGGGGGGGGGGGGGGGGGGGGGGGGGGGGGGGGGGGGGGGGGGGGGGGG
>CAVNYN010204036.1:0-17939 GCA_963692815.1 Nyctanthes arbor-tristis | reverse complement strand
AGATTCAATTAAGTGGATCCACAATGAACCCCGGTAGACCCATACCGAGATTCCAATTCAAAGCAAACACCACACTAATCTTCCCTATTCCGGGATCATTGAATAGGTCATAGTGCAGGAAACAATTCAGAATGGCTAAGGTCATACAATCACAAAGCAATTCAAAACGGGTAGGGCATTAACTAGCGATACAAATGCAATAAACCAATATTTCTTTCAATAATAATGCATTCAAATCCATGTTTATCTCATCAAAATCATCAATCAAATACACACTTATCTTATCAAAGCTTTATGCACGTAGAAAAGGAATCAAAGTATTAGGTTACCCACCTCAAATATTCTTCGAATAATCCACGTGAAGAAGTATCCTTAAAGCTTTGATATTCCTCAATTAAAGCTATCTTTCAAGCTATAATCCTTCCATATATGGTAAGGGACTCTTTTCAAAGGACAAATAGGTATTTTGGTGGGTTTTTATTGGTTTTCTCCTTCTCTTGGCCAAGTTGGACGAATTTTTGGGTCGGGAGAGAAAAGAGAAATGGTTTGGGAGTTCTTGGAAAACAATGAAACCCTTAGCCCCTATATATAATAGTTAGGATTTAGCTAATTTTAATAACTTTTGAGTTCCACCAACTATATCGTGACAAGTGGCGCCAATCATATTGTGATAAGTGGCGCAAATCACTTCGTGACAAGTGGCGCGGTGTGGCGCCGCACACTTGTCGGGAAATTGCCCAAGAAGTCCTTTCCCTTGTATTATCTCTCAATCAAGTTCACACTCTTTAGTTCATGTCAATTTAGTCATTACACTTTAGTTTATGTCAATTGTCAATCAAATTCTTTCTTTAGCGTCAATTCAATACCAATCTTAAAGCAATCTTACAATAATATTCAAGTAATTCTTTCAAAACAACAATTTCGTTGCTTACCTTAATTTGTAGAAATTTTCGGGATGTTACAATCTAGCTTCCACCCAATCATGTAAACACATCAGACCAGAGTGGGAAGTTTGTCTTGGTCCTTGGCAGTGATTAGTCCACAGCCGAAGTAGCTGCTGATGTTATTTAGAAATATAAATGCTACATTTAACACCATGTTAGTCAAAAGACCACAGCTAAGAACGGATCACATATATAATCATCTTTAAAAAGAGGAAATAAAATAGAAAAAGGGAAAAAATAAACAAACTTTCCATACATTCTCACAAATCAAGATAAGAAAAACGTAAAATTTACAGAAAACAGAAGGCACCAATTATCAAGAACGTTCTAAATGCAAGTAGGGTAGATGGTAACCTCAGTTCTCAAGGGAGTAACACTAACCTTATAATTCCGCAATGTCCATATTATGCACGCTCTACTGACCTTAATTGTTTTACATAAACATCATGATCTTTATTTTTTAGTTTATCCATCTCATCCTTCTGGACAGTAGTAAATTAATTGAAATTTCAAAATAATGTGTAAGGTAACTTGAAAGAATACATTTTGCAAAAATATTTTTTTTAGCATTACACTAATTTTACCAAAGTCGATCATGATATCAATATCCATGTGTTTGAATTTTATATAAGTACATTAATATCTCATTTTAAGTTAACAATTTATTCATTGTGAATAGAATTATATTGTTTTATTGCTCAACTGAATAAACTATAAAAGAGAAAGCCCACAAAGCAGAAGATATCAAAAATTGCTAATTGGTATGGTTTATTAACACCACGACCACCACCTTCAACACTAACATGAACAACAACAGCAACAATAGCTTCATGTGTTATATATAGTAACGATGAAGTGCATGCTTGATTCAAGTTATGGTAGTTGATTTATAAAGAGAAATTATAAAGAGGTGAAATGAATGGTGTAGATTTAATAGAATTTTGAAATTTGTAGTTGTCAAATAAGTAGTTAAATCAATGGTAGGTGAGATTATAATGTGTTTTGATAAAGATGATCAAACAAAGGCGAAGAATCTGCCCTTCATTCATTGGTAAGGTGTGCTTTTGCTAAAGCTTGTTGGAGGTATTTTGAAGTAAGCTTGAATGCATATGACTCGGAAAGCTTCAAAGGTTGGTTCTCTAATTTGCTGACATAAAGGAAGCAAACATCGTAGAGAATATTAGAGCCATTCTATGGTCGATTTGGAGGCAATGAAATGCAAAAGTGTAGACTGGTCAACTCTTTAGCCCAAAGCACAGGTAACTTATGGCCTTAACTATTTGAAGGAGAGGAGGGAAGTGCGGACGAGAAGGAAAGCCCAAATTCAGCATAGGCTGAGGACATTTCACTTGCAGAAATCATGTAATGGAGTGGTAAAATGCAACGTTGATGCTGTGTTATTCGAAGCGGATCAACAAATAGGGATTGGCATGGTGCTAAGGGATGAGAATGGAGGATTTCTCGGCTATCGTATGTAAGTTTTTGAGGGCTTATGTGCTGTTAAAGAAACAGAGACAATAGGAGCTCGAGAAGCTATTTTATGGTTATTTTCTTTTTGATTGCAAGCAGCGACAGTTGAGTTAGATACTAAGGTCGTAGTAGATGCTATTTACAAGTATGAAGACAATGCTACGGAGTTTGGACTTCTCATTGAGGATATTAGACGCTTCCTTCAAGGACTTGTAAATTACACTATTACGTTTGCCCCTAGACAAGTAAACATAGCTGCGCATGAATTAGCAAAGAGGGCTAGAATATTCCCCATCCGTTGTACTATGAATTTGGCACCCGAGTGGCTTCATAGGCAACTTGCTATTGATGTATTGGACAATCCAGTTATTAATGAAAGTTAATTTTTCTTCATTCAATTTTTCTTTTTCTTCTTCTTCTTCTTCTTCTTCAAAAAAAAAAAAATACTACCAATTAATTACAGAAACACCAATTAAACGGTGTACAATATACACCACATCAAAGCCCATTAAACATATGCTGTTTTTATAAATAAGAGAGGGCGCATGAGGGACACCTCAGGGAAAGAGAGAACGACGTACAGACTTGCGTCCGGTTGTCGTCTTTTTTGCCAGAGCTTAGGGTGGAGAGAGAGCTTAGGTGAGATGAGTTGTACGCTTACAAGCAAATATAATAGAATCGAAAGGAAAGACAAGTTGAAGGGCGTAAAATAGGAAATTGGTTGAAAAAAGGTGAGGACAAAATGGTAAGGGCAAAATGGTAAATGCACTGTTCTAAGGAACAGTAAGTTGTGAGAGGATGAGCAGTAACCGTGTGAGAAAAAGTTGTATATATGTAAGATAAGATATAGGAAAATATTAATTGGACAAAAGAAGGGACAAAAAATGTGACAAAATGGACAAGTGTCATAAGTAATTAGTGTTGATATAAAAATGATGTGATGTGTTGAAAAATATGATTGTACTATGTGTTAATTTTATTAGAATTTTTATATGTATTTTTGTTCAAATAGCACAATTCTAAGATATAGAAGAGGAATATGGAAACATCTTTGCTCAACGGAAAGAGTAGTAATTACCTTAAGCCCTTCATTTTCCTTATATCTTTCAATTGACTCCAAATCCCTAAATGCATCTGAAATAAAACCCACAAACAAAGCCCTAGCCGTTTATTCCATTGGTTCCTTCCACTCCTAATCGTCTCTTTCTGCAGGTTACAGGTAACGTTCTATCTAATTATTTTTCCCTTAATTTATTTTCAATTCATTTCCAGCTTCAGATTATTCACGAGCATCGATTTTTTTTTATTATTTTTGAGCTCCAAATTGGTTTGAAATTTATATAATCTTGCTCCTGTAATTTGTTTAGTATCCTTTATTCTGTGGTAGGTTTGCTGTATTTCAAAGTTCCGTTTATACGTAGGAAAAATCCTTAATAGGATGTTTACAGTGCCAATTTTCGTTGCATTATTCAGCTATGGTGAAATCCATTTTAGGCGTCGGAATTTGCGTTCAAATGAATTTCTCATTTGAATACTTTCTTAGGAGCTTCGATTAGCAAACATAGGTTCTGAATTCCACGTTGTGCGGTATCGGTTTCCTTTAGAGTCGCCCAGAATATGAAAGTGCAGGGACCGAGAATATGAAAGTGGAGGGATTATTTCATTCAAACAAGAATTCTGAGTAATCTTCTACAAAAGATGAACTCTGTGCATCTAAAAGTTTCCCGATATTACAAATGATTGTGTTACAGAAGTAATAAGTCTGAGTAAGCAAAATCAAATATTACAATACAAATAGTTCTTTGCAGGGCAAGTTATAATCAATGCCTTAATATTATTTTAGAATGAATTGTCATCCGTGTAGTAGTCAGTTTCCCAGAATAACTGCAGAAGTTGGCATGCGGTATATAAATTGTATGGATAATTGCAGTGCTGGTCCTTTTGAGTGGAGAGAGTATAGAATTTTGTGGAAGTAACTTTCTATATGTTGTTATACTATACGCAAATATGTCGTGTAAGACCAAGATATTAGTTTATGAAAATCTGGAAGTATAAAATTACCATGTGCTTGATCTATCAAATTTCCCTTTGACATGGTCCCTTTAGTTGAAATTTCCAGCAAAGTATCTGTCATTGAATACATTGCATTTTTGCAGTAATACTTGATCATCTTCTTAATTTTCTTCTGAGTTTCTTAGTTTTTAGTTTTAGTTCTTTTATATGTATGGTGAAAGGAGCTTAGAGTTGCTGAAAAGAGTGTCCACTTTGTAGGAAAATTTACAAGATGAAGTACCAAATTTGATGAAAGTTCCTGGGAGTTAGTTTCTTGCATTATATGGTTTATTTTGTTCCTTCATCTACATTTCCCATCCCTTTTCTTGATATCAATCTCACCTTTCTAATATTGTCTTCTTGGTTGAAGCAGGCAATTATTTCATTGAGGCAGAGATGACTGGCAGGGATGACTCTGACATAGATGATGATTTTAGTGAAATATATAAGGCATATACTGGGCCTGTTGGAGCTAATCCTAAGGTAAACAATGCACAAGATAGACCTGTAACAAACAAAAGACCCAATGCGGGTTCAGATGAGGAAGAGGAAGCCCGTGACCCAAATGCTGTTCCAACAGATTTTACCAGTCGAGAAGCTAAGGTTTGGGAAGCTAAATCTAAAGCTACCGAGAGGAACTGGAAGAAAAGGAAAGAGGAAGAAATGATCTGTAAATTATGTGGAGAATCAGGCCACTTCACTCAGGTACGTTTATTGTATTGCCCTTCTGTTCAGATTAGGTTCCATAGTTTTTAGTTTATCATGCGTCGTTTTTTTTTTTTTTTTTTTTTTTGGGTTACAGTTCTATATGTGGCAAGATGGATCTTGGAATTAAAAAAAAAATCCACTTCCTCCTAACCCCTTATCTGGGAAACTGTTAAGTTCGTTGGATGGCAGAAAAGGAATTAAATTTCTTCGACATGCTAAGTGAAGTGGTTGAGCTGCTTGGATTTGCTTTTCTGCTTTTTTAGTTTTAATTTCTTTAAAATTATCTAATCGAACCGCCTTATAGGGTTTTTGATTCTCATAATAGTTTCCCACTCTTGATTTAACAACTATTCAATCACCACCACATATTTCAAACACCCATTTAGTTCTCCAGCACTCTACCTCATTGTAAGTTCCCCATTGTAAATTCAAATTATAATGAGAATCAAACACTAGTCTCTAGACAGAGGACAGAAGAAGAGAGTGGGAGCAGGGGCTGCATGCTGACTTGAACGGTATGGTCACATTGGAGTCCAAATGTAGCAATAACTCTCATAAGAAATTTGACAAGACTCCCATAATAGGCCACAGTTACATTTTTACCTAGGACTGGTATGCATGATTACAATGAAACTCACTGGTGTATTATGATAATGAAATCTTACAATGTGAAATAGATGATGCCTCTTCACTTGTCACGAAACAGTTCTAGTTGAGATACAAAATAAAGAATTAAAAAAATTATTCCTCGCTCCTAATGCAAACTTTGACCATGGAATAACTTTTTGCAGCTTAAATATAATTTTTTCCCCTGATAGATATAAATATGCTTTTTTAACTTAATTGTTACCAACCAATGAAGCAAGGCATTGGCTACGACTTCGCTAATGATGTTGTCCCCAGCTACTCTCAAAAAGTGTTTGTGCAAGTAAGGATAACTTTTGTTCTCTGTATTTATTTCTGAATGATTCGATTTAGGGTTGTCCTTCTACTCTTGGAGCTAAAGATTTCTTTGAACGGGTGCCTGCAAGAGATCCTCATGTGAAAGCATTATTCACTGAAAAGGTAGTAAATCAGATTGAAAAGGATATTGGATGCAAAATCAAGATTGAGGAAAGATTCATCGTTGTCAGTGGCAAGGATAGATTGATCCTGAAAAAAGGCGTGGATGCTATTCATAAAGTTAAAGAAGGTGGTGAGCACAAGCATTCCTCTAGCTCCCCAATTCCCAGGTCTAGGTCAACTGAACGCAGGAGTCCTGTTAGCTCACGGTTGGGACGCTCAAGTTCACAAAGATCTAATCCCAGATCACATAATACCTCGCCGATCCCAAATAGATATGGCGGACAGGAGAAGGTTGTGGAAGACCGTGTTCGTGAAGATCTGCAAAAACTATCTAGGGGTTCTCTGCAAGGTAGGCAAAGCTTGAGTATATACTTTGCTGTTATGTAGAGTTTATGATCCCATAAGGTTTATCATTTTGCATCTTCTTTCTATTCAGTGGTACTATCTTTTTCTTTATACTGCTTGTTTCTTATCGTCTTCCTTGCAGAAAGAGGTAAGTTCTTACGTTCAAGCACTCTGAAAGCTATGTCTTGGGTTGAATTGAAGGAGACTCCAAATATTATTTTTTTAAACTGAGCATACGGAGACTCATTTACCTCAGATTGGATTCACTATGAGAATATAAGATAGTGTGTCATGTAAAAGCTCCCTCCATTGTTAAAGATCTTGAATGGAAGTGCTTAACACACTCTTCCTCTGGTGAAGCTTATGGTAATGATGGTGGTAGAGGTCGTTCAAGTCATTCAAGGTCTCCAGCCGGCCCATCTTACATGGGAAACCCATACAATTCATATGATGGTCATCGTCAAGGTCAAGGCAGAGGGGGCTATAGGTCTGATGGATGGAATGCTGACAGGCGTGGGTCTGACATGCAATCTAGCCGGTCTGACATGCAATCTAGCCATAAGTTTGAATACCCTGCTTTTGCCCGAACCTTCGAGGAATTAGAATTAGAATATAAGAGGGAAGCAATGGATCTTGCAAGAATTCGAGACAAGGAAGAAGATGAAGAAATTAACAAGCATCGTGAGGTTTGTGACATTCTGTTTTCTAAATTCAGTTTGACTTAATGATGGTTTATCTGACATGTCTAAGCATGATTGTCTTCCCTTTTTTTTTTTTTTTTTTGTAATGGGTGGGGGGGTGTTTACTGTGGAAACTTTCTTGACTCACAGGAGTCAGATTGAGTTATCTTATACGTAGATTCTTTTTCAAAAAATACATAGAATAAGTAGGCACATCAGATCCTGTGGGGTTGCGTTATCTTTTCATTGCATTTGACAATTGGGCCAGACTCATATATATTGGGTTCTTCAAATAAAAGGCTCTCAGAGAAATTCGGGAGGGTTACATGAAGAAACTGGCTACACTTAGGGGTGCACATGCAAAACAGTGGGAAGATTTTCTTCAAGTTGACATCCAGAGGAGACAAGAAGCCCAGGCCCAGGCACGACAGCATATTTCAGCTTCTGTGCTCTTCCGATCTTTATAAACAACCAAGTTACCCAGAGTATGATAACTCTTCGGGCAGTGCTCACTATTCCGGTCCTGGAACCAATATGTCGATGGACTCAAGGGGAAGGTATCCTAATTCCGTGGAAAATTATCCTTCAAGACATCATGAAACTTACAGCGACTTTCAGCGTCAAAGGCGTGATGACAATGGGAAGTCCTATAACAGATACTAAATTGATAGATGGAAATCAAGTATGGTGAGTTGCTTTTCCTTTATTCTTACCATTTGTTCGTTCTCCTAAACCATTGACGTCCACACTGACTTTTCAAATTTTGGAGGGCTTGCATTTCATTGAATGCAATGCTCTGAGAGACATGAATCAATATGAGATCCTATATGAAATTTTGGAATTTCGGAATGCACCTTGTATAGGTTTCAGTATGGTTTAGTGTGGTAAATGCAGGATTTGTACACGTATGGTTTGTGTTGTATATATCTCTTGCTTCAAACCATAGCCTAAATTACCACTTGGAAAAATTTTCAGGATTGAATTGTTGCTTGGGTACAAGTATTTGCATAGGGAACCCTTCAATCTAGGTAAGTATGTTAACTATGTTCTCATCTCCAGTTGGACGGTAAGAATATGGATTCTTGCTATTTCATCTCCAGTTTGGAAGATTGTGGTTGTAATCTAAGAAGTGAAATTTGGTTTGGCATTGTCAAGTACTCAGTATTGCGTTTCGTAATTATGGCATTAACCACCACATAACAACTCTCGGCAGGATTTTTGTTTTCTTAGCCAAGGTGCATTTTCCTTTCAGTTTCATCCTAATATTGTGGAAAAGAAATTAATCATCACGCTTAGTTTTGATGGCAAATCACTTTGGTACTCCAATGAGTACCGACACCAAAACTGTGTCCTAGATAGTTACTGCTGATCAGGGGCTGATAATTTTAGCAGTTCATTTGTTTCTCTATTTGCTGAGATTTTACGTATTGGATGAATCAATTATTTGGTTTCTTGAAAAAATTTAGACATAATAAATAGAACCGTTAGAAATGAGCAACAGAGAATTGTTAGCATACTTGGGTGTTATGAAATATGTGAATAAGAAAAAAATTGAGTAAGACGTTAAAGCATCCCTCTTATTTCTTGACTGTGGGGTTCTGATTGGATGCAAAGATCTCAACGTATATGTGATTGCTACCATCGATTTATTTTCAGACGTTATAACATATTACACTGTTAAATGTTTGTCAACCAATTTAAATGAAGGTTATTGAAAGATAATTGGTCCCAAATCAATATAGGGTTAATTTCACAAAAGATCTGCCAACCTTTGAAGTAAGAATCGATTTCTTCTCCAACTTTTTGTTTCACTCTCCTGGGTCTTTAATTTTCATAAATACGCACGATATGTACTTTTTGACACTATTTCGTTAATTTTTTTTAGAAAATCATGGTTGTACTCTTAACTTTTGAATTTAAAAAAAATAAATATATAAAAATAATAAGAAATTTTAAAAAAAAAGGAGAAAACCCAACCCACCCAGCCCCTTTCCTCTCATGAATTTTATTTTTAAATTCAAAAGCTGAGGGTATAATCATCATTTTCTGAAAAGTTGACAGAAAAGTGTCAAAATGGGCCTATCGTGCGCATTTATGAAAAGTTGGAAACTCATGCGAGTGAAAAAAAGGTTGGGGACGAAACAAATTCTTAACTCAAAAGTTGGGGACTTTTTGTGAAATTAACTCATCAATATATGATCAAATGGGAAATTGTGGAGGCAATTTATGCCCTTTTTCTCCATGATTTCCTGCCTTCAATCCTTCAATTTTTAGTCCCAAGCATTTATGATATTTCTTGATATGATAACTCTTTTTCCTTTCAATATGTTACATTACATATTATTTGCATCATTTGGATCAGATGTTTATTTCTTGATTGAGCGAAAATAATTGCATATACTCAATGGCATTTGGATAATGTAGGATGATGCTTTGCGGATGTGATGGTCATCGAAACAAGTTAATTAGTGCCTATAATTTTTCATTCGTATGATAATTTAATTTTTCATTTGTAGCCGAAATTTTTTCTGAATGAATTTCCTTATCAAGGGTGATAGTATCTTCACTATTTGTACTTCTTAAGAATTCAAGGATCGAATTCTGACATACAAAAAGCTTTAAGACTAAAATGTGATATTCTGAAACCTAGAGAAACAAATGAGCAAATTTCGAACTTTGGGAGTGGAATTGAATTTCTGAGGACAATAGGGACCATTTTTAACACTTCTAAAGCTTCTGAGACGTGTTGCACAATTTTCACAAGGACCAAATCTAATCCTTTCAGCCACAGTGTCCTTCTCTATGTGCTTTCTAAAAGTAGAAATGATCTAACATCAAACGTTTAGTATTATAATGACACTAGATAATAGTGTGACGTAATATCAATCAGTGATGTGAGCATATAATCACATTAGTGACTAAAATTACACCTTAACATCTGTCTTGCGCAGTAATATAGTCAGACAATATTCTCACCAAAAGTTTGATTTTATGAAGAAGAGTGTAGGCTGGTATTTCAAACCTGTAATTATGTAAAATTAGAGAATGAGAATTCCATTTGGCATTGATTTGTGGTTACTGAAATTTTCTAGCACCTTACGTCTTACATGGTGTGTATCTATATACCAATAAGATATGAGGTGCCATAAAGATTAAAGAAGTTCAGGAAAAGAAAAGGTTGGAAATAAAGGGTTTGGCTAACCAACAGCAAGAGGCCGCTCACAAGAGAGTGGAAATTCCAAAGAAACATTGGTAGGACATTTTGGGAAAAAAAAATGAAGAAAAGAAAAGCAAAGTACCCTACAGTCTACTCTAAAACTTATGGAAGCATGATATCTTTGCGTTGTATCACAGGTTGGCACTTGGCATATAGTAGTGTTATATGTGAAATTGATCTAATAAAGTATATTTAATTGGCACTCTATGATACCATACAGCCATGTGGTGTATATCGAGACACACTACATAATTGTAATTTTTCATAAAATATGTTTTAATAGATGTTATATAATTATATGGTATCATAAAGTGCTCATATAGTGTTAGATTGAGACACGTACAATGTATAGCCTCAATGGTAGTTCGAATACTTTGGATGACTTCGTTTTTTTGAAACACTATTTGTGCGTGCCTCGTTCACGTATTTCTATGTATCTTTTCACGCATGATAGGGACCACTCCTTCGAGGGACCCACGTGCCACGTGAGACCCGGTTTTATATAATCGGGTTCAGTCATTTTCACTGGCTAGGAGATATTAAACCGATGATATGACCCGTCACACGGGGTATGGGGTCATGCAGCCTTTACCTTGAGCAAATGACAAAATAGTCCCTATAATTTCACCATCTATTGAAGTTTCGTCCTATTCAGAAAATTCAAAAATCTTGCGAAGCGTGAAAAAGCATTCTTATGCACAAAATCAAATGGATATTTTGGACGTTCCCATGGGGACTATTGTCATTTAAGAAGGTAACAAATACATACATTGGTAGATAAAGCCAATGTTGGCGTCTCATTAAGTTAGTACTGCCACATCATTATTTTAATAATAATAGTATAGTTGATGTCTTCCCCGACAATCTTGATACTGCCCCTCTTTCTTATAAAGATAGTCTGATAAATAGTTTTATATAGATCAAAGATTAATAAGTAATGTAATTAGAACATTTAATTTTACCTTATTTTTTCATATATACTCTTATATCATTAATTGTTTGAAATATTTTCAAGGCATAAATAGTTAAATAATAATAATTAATCAGGGGTACATATAAAAATAAAACAATAAATACATATTCAATATGGTAAGTAGATTATCTTTTTGAGACAGATAAAAATAAATAGTAAATTATTTTTTTGAGACGGAGGAAATATTAGCTTTATATTAAATTGGAAATCATTTATAACTTTTAGCAATACTCTCCAGTATCCAATCGAATAAAGAAAGTGAAAATGAGGAGATGAGATGATAAAGCAACAAGAGTTGACTAAAGGGTACTTTAGTGTAGATTTGATATGTTTAAAGTAATTATAGGGTGTCTAATATGGCGTCAGACATATATTGTGATGTAATTTCAGTCATTAATGTGATTTGTAGAAGAGATGATATGATCATGTCAGTGACTAATATTACGTTATGTCACTGTCCGGTACTATTAAGACACCAGACGTCTAGTATTACATTATTTCTAAAAATCTTTATGGACCTATAATCAGTTGAAAAAATTTCGATACTATAATTAACTTAGTTATTAGCTGCGCGTCCATAAAACGATAATCATGCTGAGTTACAAATAACCGGCTCGATAAAAACATGAAAATTTTAAGCACGAAAAAGATACAAATGCAACAAGAATGGACAGAATGTTACACTTGAGATATACATATAAATAATTACTTAAATAATGATAATTCAATCAAGGGTTGAGTTGGACCACTGGGGCACGGTCAATGGGTCACAGCCCTTCACTTTGGTCCCATATTTTTACTTATTATTTATATTTATTTATTTCAGAATTGTTTGATGGTTGTTCTTTTCCTTTTTATTAGTTTTGAAAATTATGAAGTATTTAAACTTTATTATAAATAAATATATGTATTTTTGGCCAGTGAAGAAAATCCCATGTGTGATGTGTATTTAAGGACTTTAATTTAATATTATCTCCGTCCCACAAAGATACGACTGTAGGTATTTTTACACGGATTAAGGATTAGTAGGTGATATGATTGGAACATTTAATTTTACGTTATTTTTTTACATATAACATTATGCCTCATTAATTGTTTGAAATACTTTCAATATATAGGTAATTGAATAAAATAATTAATTAGGGGCACATATAGAAATGAAGCATTAAATACATGCTCAACATTGTAAGTGAATTATCTTTTTGGAACGGATGAAAATATGATAGTAGACCATTTTTTTGAAACCGAGGGTGTAAAAAATTGGCCGGTCACATAAATCTACACGTCAATTCTTAATTTTACCAATAAAATTAAAATACAGCACGCTTAAAGTACTAAAATTTTATTTGCAGGGATGGAGGCCCCGGCTCGTACTCACACAGCCATAATATAAGTATTGTAATTTACAATTATTTTTAGTTATTATTTAATAATACGTTGAATTAATTACAATGTTAAAAATGATTTAAAAAATATTATAATGTTAAAAAAAAGGTTAAAATTGTTTCAAGCAAAATTGAAGATTGATGCCATGACCATATATATAAGAAAACAAACATCAAACAAACCAACGGATTAGATAGCCAAGAAAGATTTTGTACATCTGAAGGTCTTCAAGTTGTTATGAATTGTAACTATATATTAGACAATTAGTGAATGATTAACTAAAATTAACAATTAATTCATAACTATGCATGCATGGAATGGAATTGATTATATATCTAATCATTATTCCTGCTGATGATGTTTCTTCTGTTGGAGTCGCAAGATTCCATCAGGAGTGAGCTTTTGGTGAAAATTTTCAGAAGCGATGCCGTTGGCCACCGTTGCCATCGCAGCAAAGTGGAGGCCGAGAGGACGAGCCAAGAGTCCTTTGAGGACCGCCCCGAGGACAATGACGTTCCAACGATTGTGCTCTTGTCCACCCCTTGCACGGTGCCTAAGAGAAACACAAGGAGTAAAAAGAGAATGGATATCATAGTTGGAGAAAGTCCCTTTCACCCCTTCTTTGTCTCTGGCCGGTGCCTATGGCTATACCACTTCACTGCGATTAGGCGTGAGTAACAGGTGGGTTGGTTAGTTTTGGGCCAAACCCGAAACCGGCCCGACCAGTTTGGGTTAGGATTTTCCCTACCCGAACCGGGTTCGGGTCGTGGAGGTTCAGGCGGGTTTTGGTAAGGTTTTTGTAGGTTTTGGGTCGTGTTCTTGGAGATGACTTTCAGTTTTTTGGCCATCTAACCCGAGTGAACTAGTCAGGTTCAATTCGGGTCAGGTTGCAGGCTCGGGTGGGTTTTGCGGGCTAAATGTCACCCCGAACTGCAAGTTGTAGAATCTTTTTTGACTTCCGATGCTGAGCGCTTCCATCGTGGAAATTTCTGTGCACTACTAGGAACTGAATGAGATGAACTAGCACAGACAATATCCATATCCAAGACGAGGTGCCATTTATTCTATTCTATTAACCTACGTTTAATGAATATACTTTTTTTTTGGGCCGGCCATTATAATAACATGCATGATATATATATATATATATATATATATATAATCATGTTTTCGGCCCCTGTTACTTACCCGCCGAGTTAGGTGGATCCAATGATTTTGTTGAAATTTTATGAGGAAAAAAGTCAATCATATGGTTGCACTCCAAATTGTTATTATAAACATTACAGTTAATTTCACATATTGTCTCCAAACTTTGAGATTAGTATCAATTGGATCTCTAATCTTTTTTGCCAACCCACTAGACATTTTTATCAATTTTTCCGTTAACTCATCAGCCAAATTACTATTATATTCCCTAAACTTTTATATTTAAAAATATAAAAAATAATAAAAAATGTAAAAAAAAGGAAAAAAAAAAGAAGGCCTCCCCGTATAAGAAATGGGCAACACGGAGGAGAACACCCCTTTTTTTACTGTCATTTCCAGTAACCAAATAGGGGAGAGGGAGGAGGGGACTGTGCTGCCTATTTTTGACAGCTTTTTGGCTGCTAGAAATGGTAGCAAGCCAAAAGGGGAGTCTCCCCCCACCCATTGTTTTTATTTTTATTTTTATTTTTATATTATTTTTTTATATTTTTAAATTTTTTGTTTTTAAATTTAAAAGGATAAGGGTCATAATAATAATTTGGTCGAAGAGTTAACAGAAAAATTAATGGAATCCATAAAAGAGACTATTTTGAGAATTAATTAAAGGTTGAGAACCCAACGAATTGAAAAAAAAAAAAGAAGTAAAATGCCTAGTCGATATTAACCCAAAAAGTTAGGGACAATATGTAAAATTAACCCATAACATTATTATTTTTTTGAATAAACCGTTAATATTATTATTCTGGTTAATTGCGTGAATTAATGTTAAGGTTAATTTCACATAGCGTCCCCAACCTTTTATTAAGGAGTAATGCTATTTAGCACCACTGGTGCTTGGCACCATATCAAGGTGGCATTGAATGATAAGTCAAATCAAGTGAGTCCTTTATTCATACATTTAATTTCTCTTATCATTCAATGCCACATTAGTTGCCATGTAGACTAGTGCCAAGCACCACTGGTGCTACATAGCATTATTCTTTATTAAGTTGCACATTAAGTCCATTTTAATGGTTTTTGTCAATTTTACCTTTAATTCCTAGAATAAATTACCATTATGTTTCTTATCATTTTAAATTAAGAAATAAAAAATTTTAAAAATATAAAAATTTTAATTAAAAAAAGGAAAAATGAGGCTAGGAGATTCCTCCTTTTAGCTACTGGAAATGGCTGGGGCGGGGAGGAGTCTCTCACGTGCTGTTAGAAATGACAACACTTTTGCTGTCATTTGCTGTATTCAAAAAGGGTGGAGCCTTTGGCTGTAAGAAAAGTGCAGCCATTTCTGGAAGCTAAAAATGTGAGAGGTTTTTTCTTTTCTTTTTTTTAAAGAAATTAAAATATTTATATTTTTTAATATTTTTAAAAATTTTGTTTCTTAATTTAAAATGACGAGGGTCATAATGATAATTTATTCGATAAGTTAATGATAAAATTGATGAAATATATTAAAAAGGACTATATGTGCTACTTAATGAAAAGTTGGGGAGACCCAACATATTGAAAAAAATGTTAGAGACGCAATTAATATTAAATCTAAATGTTGGGGATGATATGTGAAATTAACCGTTAATCATCATCATATCATATCATATAATATATAATACAACAATTTTCAATTATATTTGGATGCTCAATTGCAATTTTTCTACCCTTTTGCTGACATCATCATGATGTTGATTTTCAATTTGTTTTATTTTTTAAGTTTTAAAATTTAAATTTTTTTATTTAGATATTCATTACGATTTTTCAATAATTTATATTAGTTTATTAGTTTTGTATATTCTTTTTTTATTTTAGTTTCCTCATTTCTACCTTTTTAGTATTTATATATAATGAGTATTTATTAGTTCAATTTCCTATGAATTAGTATTTTTTAGAATTATTCTTCCGGTTATTCAATTATTTGAAAATGAGCGCATTATAAACTAATTGTCTGGTATTATCTCTATTTATTTATTTATTATTTATGTTTGTTTGATTTTTAAAATTTTCTTTATAGAGTCCATGATAATATCAAAACTAAAATTTATTTCAGAATAACTTAGAAACATATTTCAAATAATTTATATTACAACTGAAAACTTAGTTCAGAATAACTTGAAGCAAATCAACTCATATATTTATTCTTCTTTTTTGCAATAAAAATCTATTTATTTGCGTCACACCAAAAACTAAAGGCACATAATATAATTATATTATAATAATATGTAACTAAAATTTATTTTTTTGACATCTATGATCTAACTTGAAAATATTTGTGACCATTTTTAATCTTTATTTCTATATCATTTATGTTGCAACGATTAGGTTGTAGAGGATGCAAATAATTTATTTTTTAGTCTTTTTTCTCTACAGATGTGAAGCCTTCAAAATATCAACTGAATTTATGTTGTTATTTTATTTGATTTAATTATTATTGTGACTATTTATTATTTTTTGTAATTTTTGTAATGAATTTTTTTTATATGAAACATTGAGAATTTCTCGTGCAACGTAAGGGTTGAATACTAATTGATTGATATTTTTATTTGACGAAGATAATAATGAATTTTAGCGAAAATTTTGTGAACAAAGGGACAAGAAATCCACATGAAGAAAATGAACTACACAAAAAAGAAAAATTAACATCTTCATTGCGATTATCTGATATTATTTTTCTGTTTAAGATGTCACACATACATGGTCCTCTTTATATTAAAAAGTCTAACTTCCATTTCTTTACAAATATATCTCTATTTAACATTTTAATTATAATTATCAATTTTAAATTTTACTCATAGAAACGATACGTCGAGAAAGTACTTTTTTATGAGTATGAAAATTTTTATTTGAACGGGTATCGAGTGAATACGAGCATATACTCACATGATACATATTATTAGACTGTTAACTAATAATATTAAATAAATTAGATAATCTAAAAGTGAAATATAATAAAGCATTGACTGAGTACATAAATAGATAACTATTAATATAGTATTAATAAAACTTTAATATAATGAATCAAATACTAAATTAAAACTATATATTTATTATTTTTGTTATGCAAATCTGATAATGTGTATTTGTCTAATATTTTATTATTCATTATTATTGAACGTTTTTTAAAATTAATCTTTCCGTACAATGCACGAGTGAGAGACTAAACTTATTATTGTAATAGTTGATTATGATATGATTATTTATAGCGATGGAAATGTGGGTTAGCCATACTCTGAACCCGCCTCACGAGTCTTGAAGTCACCCAAACCTGCCTCATACCTACAAGTTCATATGACAGGTCAAGAAAAGTCAAGTCATGGGACGAATTGAGACGCCAACATGACTCACAAAAGGACTCATGAATTTTTTCCCCTTTTAATTAATATTATGTGCAACGCTTTATTAATTAATGAACGTAGAATAAAACAAAACCTTTATTTAGAATTTTAAAGTTCCCAACATTAATTAATATAATAATATGATTCTTTCAATTCGACAAAAAAATCCTTTCAAAAAAATAATATAATAAAAAATAAAAATAATGGGCCAAGGATTTAATGGTCGATTAGTCAAATTGCCGTCTCTAATGATTTCTACACATTTTTCTAAATAAATTTATTAAAAATAAAAAAATGCTTAGTGGGTCACAGGATCTATGGTGTCGTTTCAACCTGACTCGCATCCTCTCTGGATCTCCGTCGAGTCAGATAATTCTTTTGCCTTGATTAGGTTTGGCGAGTCAATCATATTAGACGCATGTCTCCTTAGGTTTATAATTGATAGGTCAAATTGCCATCTCTAATTTTTTGACTATTTATTGTTGCAACTTTATATAGGTTGAGCTTATTAATTTGTACGATGAGTTTGGAGGAGACCAGAATTATGAACTCAGACATTTTACTACGAATATT
>CAVNYN010204031.1:0-43277 GCA_963692815.1 Nyctanthes arbor-tristis | reverse complement strand
AAAAAAAAAAAAAAAAAAACCCGCCAAAAAAAAAAATTCTTATTAATTGTTCAATACAATTTTTACTTTAGTCAGGATGTTAGCAAAATGTGGCATCACTAGTGGTGGTTAAGTCATTTTGACTACTATTGGTAATGGAGGTTTAGAGCTTAATAGTTCCAGCAATGTTGCTTATGATGAAGGGGTCATCTTCTTTTTGAAAAGAAGAAATAGTATATAATAAAACTGAATCATGAAACCCTGACGACTTGAATGTGTCTGAATGATCTCAGGCAGAGGTTGTTGCTGCTAGCAAGTCTGTTAAGATTCTGGAGCTCTCTGAGATAATGGTTTTGCATTTGGTGCGCTTTAGCTATGGAAGCCAAGGAAGCACCAAATTGCACAAACCTGTGCATTTCCCATTGGAGCTTGCTCTTGGTCGTGACTTACTTGTCTCTCCATTTTCTGAGGTGAATTTTCCTCTTCTACAACTATTTTTCATTATAGGCTTATTTTACCTTGTTAAATGTTTTGCTTGTCATAAATTTTATATGGTTTCTCCCATTTTTAGGAAAATAAAAGATCTGTTTCTTTCCATGTGTAACTACTCACTGTCAGCATGTGGAATTTTATTTATTGGCAGATCGGAAGAGCGTCGTGTTGAAGCTGTTACATAGTTCATGATATGGTATCAGCTCATTATAGCTGGGTTTCAGTTGTATTTGACCGTGAAAAACACAAAAATGATTCTCGAATGATCTTACAGATCTCATGATTTTCCTGCAGGGTTTTGTGAATAACAATTAACTGTAGTACTGGTTTCCCTGAGTATTATTAAGATTTATGAGAGAAGCTGATGATGAAGTATTGATTACCATGGAGGGATAGTTTGCATTGGCTTGAAACTGTCATTTTCTCATATTTATCATTTTGTTATTTTTATTTGTTTGGTCATACCAATGATAGATTTGGTAAACATAGTTGATGAAAATTTGATGGCACAGCCTACCAAAACAATAAACAGTCTTATGGAGTTGATGAATTCGTATGCTTCAACATAAACACTCCAGAATTGTAGAATCCAAATCATATTATATCTATTGCAGTGCACACAGCACATCATTGTGTGTTTAGAGCATCTCCAAGAAACTCTATTGATGAAGAGCATATTATGTATTTTTAAAGTGTGAAACTTTTTACACACTCCAAAAATACTTGCTATCTTGCTTCTTTCTATTAGCGTTTGTTTTTTTCCCCCGTCAACTCTTCTTTTACATAGTTTTTCTTTTAGAGCCAAACCTGCTCTCTATTTTAAAGTTAAAAATAGTCTTGGAGCTTTTTCTTATGCGTTAACTCTTTAAAATAAAGAGCATATTCTATATTGTATTCAGCAAGTCTATTGGGGATGCTCATATCATACGTGTTCATTTGTTGTTTCGATGCATTCATGAGCATGAAGTTTGAAGTTGTCATTTGTCGAACTGTCCACTTCTTTTGCCAACTGGGAGAGCATTCCAGTATGTTGTAAGTTGTGACCCACATTTTTAGGTGAGGATGGAAAGCCATCAGATGATCAGGGTATGGTAGGTACTTATTACGTACTACTGGATGTGGATCGCAGTGGATAGCACTAGATAGTATTATGAACCAGATGCTCCATTTGCTTCTTTATACTCCAGCACAATCCATCCTGCGAATAAAGGTGGTAATTACTTCTAATAATTTTCTTTTAAGTTTGTTGTTACAGGGCCGAAAGTATGAACTGGTTGCTACAATTACTCATCACGGCGGGGACCCTTCAAAGGGGCACTACACTGCAGACGCGCGCCATCCTAGTGGCAAGTGGCTGCGTTATGATGATTCCTCTGTTATATCGATTCAGGAAAGTAAGGTGCTGCACGACCAGGCTTATGTTCTCTTCTACAAGCAAGTGGAGGTTTAACTCTAGTAAGATTTTTGTCATGTATTCTTGTACATGTATTGTTACTAGATTCACAACCATACGGATGCGATATAGTAATATGAGAATAGCCAGCCAAAGATAGCGTTTCACCGTTTTCTTGGAACTAGGCACCTGAAATTGTCTTGCCTGTTAGAGAATATCAATTTAACTAGTTGAGATTTGGAATTTGGGGTTGGTGAATGCCATTTATTAGTTAACTGGGCATTAATATCGTGCTCTGTAGCTATACTATCTAGTTTCTTTCCTTACAATCCAGTCCTCCGTAGCAAACATGATCAGGTTGATTGAGGATATGTCCTACCGGTAAGAAACTGATGAACGTGTTGATTGTTAAAAGATTGATTCTGGATTATGAACATTTGATACTGGCGTGTGTGCATCTGCACACTATTAAAAAGCCCATGGGCTTTTGAATGGGTTTCAAAATAACCTCAGCAAGAATTTAACTTATAAGAAAATTTTGTCCAGTTACAGTTATTTTGTCGGATCCCTCATGAATTTTTCGTTCTATTTGCAAACTTCATTGGACTCACTAAAGAAGGCTATTTATTACATGATGAAATTGATCACTAACCAATGAAGGACTGATAATAATCTACTATTATAATGACAATGATCACTAATCAATGTGTTATTAATTCATAGATCAATTAAAATATAGAGGAATGAAACTTATTTAATTAATTAATTGAATTTATAGCTTAATGCTACTTATTATAATGATAACCAAATTAGGGGTTAAAGTGAAAATACAGATTTATTAAAATTTCAATTTTTCTACTTGATATATCTAGCAAAAATATATATTTTTTGAGCAAAACAATAAAGTAAAAGCAGCTTTCAACTCTAAAACAATACCTGGAACAAAACATTAAATTGTAAAAGGTTGTTTGGTTCTCATTAATTGGTCTCGTTATAAAGAATAAAGTATTATGAGATTGAATGAGTGATATAGATTTAATAGGTTCCATGAATTGAGCTTAAATCAAGTGACAGCCTAATAGATTGAATTATAATGGATAAATAAGAAAATAAGAATGAAATGTCTCTTATATTGGAAAACAGAAATAAAAAAGAAAAAGAGAGTCAAAATACATTTTAATTTTAAAGATAGAAAGGAAAACAAGGAAATGACTGGCCGCCTATCTTTTAAACAAGACATTGCTTTTTCCTGTATTTGTTTCAGTCAAGTTGAGGTGACGGGCGGCAAAATAATAGTATTTGTAGCCGCCCAAGTATTTTCATCAACAAATTATGGACCCTACTCTTTTTTGTTATTTCACTTTTGCTTTCACTTATTTTTGTGTTAGATTACATAAGCTTTCTAACCTTTGTTTGCACATTTCATTACTCAAAATAAACAAAGATAGACCCCATAACCTAATTGGGACAAAGGCGATTTTTTCTTTTTAATATATATGGGGAAAATTACAAGAGGTTCTAAACCTTTTTAAAAAAGCGCCACTCACTCTCTATCCAATAACCATTGGATTTTAAAAACAATGTTATTTATCACTATCGGTAATAATCATCGTCCTATATTTGAGTACAGTGACATTAAATAATAATAAGTTCAATAAAATGTAGGATATTTGATGCATTTAAATGAACTTGTTATTCAATGTTCATAAAATTGATGATCACTAATAGTGATAAACGTGACTACTTGGGTATCAACAACATAGTACTTGAATGAACTCTCGATTATTTGTTGCCAATATTTTCACAAGGAACAAATTAGTAAGCTACTTTTAACATAAAAAAATACTTCTTTTGATCCTGGATCTATTGAAAATAAACTTGATATTCACATTAATATTCAAAAAAAAAAGATTAATTATGAATTACACATGCATACAGGGACATAAGAGAGTGGTATATGTGATTCGGATCAAAACTTCTCGTCTAAAACCTGAGCATCTGACCATTACAGTACAATTTGAGTTACAACAAAAGGTCAAGTATATTGAACAAATGAACTTTTGGTTAAAATTTATATGAAGTCATTCACCAAATGTCCTTGAACAGCTTAAGTTAGGGACTTTATTAGCAAAAATAAAAGGTTAGGGACGCAGTTGTCTTTTTCGAAAAGGTTCAGGACCTCAAAATTTACACCAAAAAAAAGTATAAAAAGTGGGAATTTTATGTAAAAGGAAGAAAAGAAAAAGCTGGGGGTGTGCCCATAAAGTGACGCAAGTGGTGACGTGGAAATATCACGTGATCGGTGGCGTGGCATCTGATATTGACGGGGAGGCCAGTTGGTGGACGCGGAGAGTCGTGTGCGTGACACGAGGATCCACAGGGGGGTAGAATTGGAAAGATAGAAAATGTTGAATTGGCAATGAGCTGTCAAATTGGGGAAGTGGACACGTTGAGAAAGAGGGTGGGTCCCACGCATCTTATGCCGACACCTACGACACTTTTCTCCCCAGTGCTTTTTTTAACATTTTTATTATTTTAAAAATTTAACCATCAGCGTTGCTCTCAAGATTCTGGTAAGTGATTGCTCAGTGGTCAAGTTGTTTGTTATTTTATAATATAACTATATGATTTTTCTATAGAGCGTTATAGGGTTTCATTAAAGAGCCCTATAATAAACAATGTAAAAAGGTCAGATTTATAAAATCACGTGTACTTTCATGACTTAAATCCTTTTTATTGGTAGTTAAGCTCTGTTGTAGAGCTTTATATGACTCTATAGAAAAAACCGTTAATATATTATCAATTAGTTGAAATTATATAGCGTAAGATACTCGATCCTTATAAAGCTAGTGGTTGACTCCACTTGTAAATAACTACCCCTATATAGCTATAGTAAGAGTTAATTATCAAGCTCGTCAACATATAGAAACTAACAAATGAATTTTGTAAAAACTAACAAAATGGCAGAGAAAAGTGCTCCGACATTCAACTCATTTTTCCAAATCTATTGTATACTAAGTTCTACTTCTACTCCTCCACTTGCCACGTGTATTACCCATATACTCACATGGTGGTGGGCCCATGCCACCATACAGTAGGGCCCACTCCTCTCTCTACACGGATAATACTTTTAGCGAGTGGGTGAGCAAAAATGATGGAGTCCTTAAATTAGATTTTGGGCTACAATGGCCATAAGTTTTTCTTACAATGATTTCAACTATCAAGTTTGACCGCTCAATAAAAACAGGTAGTTGTATTTGTGATTAGCTTACTCTCCTCTTTTTTAAACATATGCTTATAGTTGACACAAAATAAACAGTTGTATTTGTAATTACCGAATAACTCTCTCTCTTTTAAACAGATGCTTATAGTTGACAAGAAACAGGTAATGTAGGCATGCATTGTTTAACAAACAGGTAATTTAGACTTCATCCTATGAATGAAACTCGTCGCGTCCATCGATCATAATCAGCATCTTTTTTTAAAGTCACTTTCACATGTATAAAACTCTAACACAACCAACCATGTACAAGAAATGGAAACTACTAATAATATATAATAATAAAATAAAAAAATAAATGTGGTCAAAATTAGCGTTGGCCCGATATATTTGACCCACAATAAATATAGAGGAAGAAAATGACTTGCGCTACACTGTTATATATGGCAACTCAAGAAAAATCTCGAGCGAGTTTAGACCCCAACACTTTTGGTCGGATTGTTGTTTGAAATCGCCATGCACAAAACACCCGCACACACCCACATGTGTGTCTGTGTGTCTACACTTAATAATAATAACATATTTATTTAAAAAAAAATAACAATAAAGATTTTTGTATCAATTTCATGAAAAGGACTATACAATAATCAAACCATATATTGATACAACGACGTGGAAAGGACCGAAAGGGGTCCTCCTGTAATCAAAACTATTATTATTATTATTTTTATTTTTATTTTTTTAAGTTGTAGTTTTGGAGTTTGAAGGCTGTTATTATCATAAATCAAAAGGGGGAGGCTTCTGCCATCTAGTTGCAAAATTTAATTGTGTGATATAAATAATAAACATTCAATGATCTAGGACAAGTTTTTTAGCATTTAAAAAAAGGGTCGAAAACGGAGTACAATTAAAGTGGCTTCTTATTGTCACTTGTTTTTTATTTGCTAAGAGTGTCAAGTTTTCAATATATTCGTTGAGTGCTAATTAAAAAAATTTCCTTCCATATTGAGACGTAAATGACTCTTGTTTGTTATATTAACCTAATATATGAGCCTTAGATAGGTTTGCAATTTTGCGAGCTGAGCTCATCTGAAATTGTGCTTGGATTAGAGAACAACTCACACGCTAGAAATCATGTTCAGGCTTGGACAAGCCTTAGCCACTCAACCGCTTTTCCTTCTTCTTCTTTTTCTTCTTTTTTTTTTTTTTTTCTCTTTGGGTAAAAATCCTATTTATGTGTAAAAACTAAAGTAAATAGTAAAGTCAAAAAACGTTCCCAAAAAAAATAAAATACAGAAAAAATTAATTAAAAAGCTCAAGGGTAAAGGAATCTACAGGAGTATGTCCACACTTTCAAAAATTTGGCCAACCTTGCACCATGGAAGAATTCTAGATTTTATGAGTGTGTATTCGAATGGGGAGGTGATAACTCCTGTTACTGTGTACTGTCACGTCTATGCCACATCATCTTAAGTCATGACGTAACAGTCAACATCATTAATACACGGCAAGAACTAAATTGATTATATGATATTGTCAGGTCATCACTCGATGTGACATTGTGTAAATATAGTAGTGTCACGTCAATAGTGAGAGTTATAACTCCTCCCACTCTGAGAGTAGATCATTCCTATTTTAATTAATTGATAAAGAAAAGTTATCGATTATGCTACGTTCCTTTGTTGAATCATTTACTCGATTACTTGTCATTAAATAATTATTTAATATATAGGCAAAAACGCCCTTACATTTAATTAGATCGGAGGTAAAAAGACACATACACCCCCATCAAGTCACCAAATAAGCAACTTAATAAAGAATAGTAACATTATCTGTAAAATATTATAACTAAAGTCAAAGAAGCACAATATGTTTATGAGAAAAAATCTCTCGTTGATTTTGGTTCCCAAATAAAACTACAAATGCTCTGCAAGATTTTTGAGAGAGTTGAGCCTTGAGCATTACCCCAGAACTTAAAAGGAAAAGGAGCTTAGTAATAAAAACTAAAGGCAAAAAAGATGGAGTTTACAAAATGATTATAAGAAATCTTTGCAAGATTTAATGGGCCCCTAAGCTTGAATTCAGGTTAGTATTCATCAAAATTTCAAGTTGCCAACAATGGTAATGAACATGTAATTAGTCGGGGGCCCGGCCCGCCCTGCATAGAATAAGACATTGTGATTTTGAAAAATCTCTCCTGTCCACTTTTGGGGCGTGGCTTGGGGCAATTCCATCCCCACTTTTCAGTATATGTATTACAACTATGTAGCATCTTCGGTCGATAAAGTCATCATGTTCAATAGATGATTCAAATTAGCTACAGATAGTGTTGTAGTAAACGTGTCAAAGTATCCTACCTATAGAGTGCCGTATTGAAACTCAGTGAAATTGATGGTTCCCGCAAAAGAGGTGCAGAAGAAGATGATCAAACAGGCACTGTGTTCATTAGAGCATCACTCATAAAACATATGTGGTCCGTTGAATTTGGGCCCATCCATGCGGCTGGTGCTCAATAAACATCGTGCTCACTGAAAAAAAAACGCGCGAAATACAATTGTATTTGGTATATGAAATGACGACTTAACATGCAATGACTATTCCGATTGTGTCTATTTGCCACGACTACTTAAGTTAAATATGTGAAACAAGTTGAATTGATAAGTGACCTGACGCAACTTGTATATATATCTTTTTTAAATAGTTAAAATTGTATCTGCATGTCCTAGACAATTGAAAGTGCGCTGTAAAACTCAAAATTAGTAATTGAAAATGCTAAACAACTTATCGTCCAAGACATCATCATAGAGCGTTTACAAGTGCTTTCAAATTGAATTTTCTTGAAACGGATAGATTTTAATGGAGTGAGCGGTTGAAATCGTAATTTTAAAAAGCTGGGTAAAATTACGTAAGCAAGTCAATCCCACCACCCACATCAAGTGAATGCTAGATATCCATTGGTTAGGCTTGACTCTATACAAACATATATAAAATAAAGTGAAAAACATTGGCATACAAAAATTGACCAAGTTTTTGTGCATGGAGCTGTCCACACAAACTCAAATGACGTCCACTTTTGATAATGACTGCGTGACAATAGACTTGTTACAAGTTTTTAAGTACTAATAAATTATTAGGCAAAAGTCAACCGACTAATTTTAAATAGGTATTTCACACATTTAAACAACGTTAAAAAGGTAAACTTAAACGAAATATTTATTTATTTATTTTATGTTATTTGATTTGATTGTCTATGGAGTATATTTATCGTTCAAAATTTTGGCTTTATTATTCTTACGTTATACTTTTTTTTTTTGGGGGGCAACTTTACTATTACATTATATGATATACCAGTTTTGAAACTACATCTTATTTCTAAATCTATAGATAGTTTAAATTTTCTATAGAAACAGATAGTTTAGGAAACGGTTGCAAAAAAAAAAAACGGTGTAGGAGAAATTCAATGAGAATATATTGAATGTATGCTACGGAAGGTCTAGAGTTCTCGACTTAAATATAAGAATTTCAATTTTGGCCTCATGCATACTCATCTTCATAAGGAAATTTTTATTTTTAAAGATATTTCTTTTTTCTTCTTTCACATGGCATTGTTATATGATAAGAGCATTCACATTATAGGGTTAAACTGGGGTGTTAGTAAAGTTATTAGTTAATAACTCAAAAATATAGTTACATTGATGGTGTTAATGAAGTTGTTAAAGGAATTTTTTTAACAACTTGTTAAATTTATTGTCAAAGTTAACAATAATTTTAACTCATGTAACCAATCATATTTATTTTTTATATTGTTTATATGTTGAATTAATTTAGTGATAGCCTACTTTTAACTTAAAGTTGAATTAAAAGGGTTAGTTAAACATTACCAATGTGTTAGATATTAATAGCTAAATTTAACATTCTTTACATGTCACTTAACAATTACTAAAGTTATACTTTATTGCATATGTAGATAATTAACTCTAACAACACCAATGTGAATGCTTTAAGAGTTGGGATAAAAGCATGCACATTTGAAAAATAATCTAGCACCATATGTGTGGTATTATATAGTGTCATGTGGCTATATAGCGTGTATTGAGACACGGTACGTGACAATCACATTGCGTGTGTCCTGATGCATGTCTAATGATTATATAACACCATATAGTGACATATCATATAGTGCTGGATCAGAACTATACACATTTGACCCTTTTTATTTGTCTTGTCATTTAATACTACATGCATTGGTGTGAGTATCGCTAGTTCTATATATTATTACTCAAATGAATAAGTAGATGAATAATAAATAAGAATCTTCAATACAATTGGAATAGACTGGTTTTATATAACCATCCAGTGTTAACAACAATTCTTTTCTAGTAACAACCACAAGAACCATTATGGTCCATCTGCTGACATAGACACGAGGATTACAGGCTGATGACTGAAAATCATCTAAGGGGCAATTACATTTTTTAATTGGTCAATTTTACATATGAAAGATAAGCTACTAACACCATACAGTACTAACGGTTGGCACTAGATAATTTTTAGTGTCAGCACCTATATTTTCTATTGTCATATCATATAGCTTTTAATATTGATAGATATTTAAATTTTAATATAATATGGAGATATATTTGTCTCGGTCTCACTAGCTATCTAGGAAATTATATAACCTAATTGATTGAGTTGTTGATTGGCCAAACATGATTAAGAATAATATTATTATTATTAATAGAAATATATAAAATATATTTATTGAGTATTGCTTATCTGTACTTTTTGAGTATTGAGTCAAAACCCCACAAAAGATAACACATAAAACAATATAGGTTGTATATTTTTAATTTTTCCTTTGTTGTTTTCAATTAATAGTTTTTTCAACTTTGAAAAAGAATCGAAAAAGGAACCGGAAAAAAAAAATTGTTTGAAGGGGGCCCAAATTCAATGAGCCTAACCAGCCTGTTCTTCAATTATTGTAGGTAGCTCTTTATTTTCCTTGAAACAATAAACCGAAAGACAATGAATAAAGTCATTTATAATTACTGGTTATGATTACTATCTTATGTGGCAGTATAATAATATTAAATTATATAAGTCAAATAAAATATAAGGATATGTGATGTATTTAAATCGACTTGTAATTTAATGTCACATAAATATAATTATTTTTATTAGTAATGATAAATAGCACTATTTGAAAGACAATTTAACAACTTCAACTCTTGTAATCTTTATTCATTTTTTTTTTTATTTTTTGAGAAAATTTATTCGTTCATTATTATTTACTTATAATATTTTCTATTCATGACCATGGAGTTTATCGGTAGAGTATAAATTGCTAATATTTGTACTTCATGCTCCCACCCATTTTTTCTTTCACCTTGTCCAAATTTACATGTGTTGGCATGATGTAAAAATAGTGAACATGTAAATGTTGAAGCACTAAATGTGCCATTTGAGGCATTAGATAAATGATGTGATATAATACATGTAACATCCAGTAAAAATTCAACAATATGATTTGATGACGGGATAATTATTTTTCCAACAGTGAATTTTTTATTATTTATATTTCAAAACTAAAAATCTATTACTCAACTAAATGCTTAAATTTAAGGTATGACTATTAATTAATTAAATCACAATATAATGGCCAGGCGTTGGATATACTAGATTTGTCAAGTTTTAAAAACACTTATCATTCCTTTAAATAATAGACTTGCCACTTTTGCCAAATTATAATGCATGTGCTACTTTTGTAATTAAAAAGGGCGTTAGTCTTGCCTAGGCACATGGTATTTTTATCATTAATAAACTTGTTAGTTTGCTAAGTGTATGAGAAACTTGTTATTATTGTAATTTGTGAATTTCAATTGACATTTAAAAATAATTAACTCTAACGCTTATAAAAATGACCAAATGCAAAGGAAATTCACCGTCTATCCATTTAACTAAAGACATTTGCTCATTTGCCTTGCCTTCCATTCTAAAAATTCGTCCAAAATAACATGGTGGAAAAAAACCAGTAAAACCCACCAAAACCACCTAATTGTCACTTGAAAAGACCCCTCTCCATATATAAGAAGATTCTAACTTGAAAAATAGTATTGATTGGGAAATAGCAAGACTTTGGAGGCATTTTTCCAACTTAGGAACCTTTGGCAAATCTTTGAGGTAAGTAACCGGTACTTGATTCCCTTTCAATCATACACTAAGATTTCAAAAATTAAATATGAACTTTATGCATTGTTTTAGAAAGAAAGATTGATTTATTGTATTTGTATTGCTAGTTAATACTCTACTCCTTTTCAATTGCTTTGTGGAACATGACTTTACTATGTGGTTCTTGGTCATTTTGACTATGTAGTAATCTTTGTGGCTTTGCTGTGGTCTTGACCAATTTGAATATTTATGTGTCTTGCTGTGTGGTCTTGGCCAATTTGAATCTTTGTAGCATTGTTGTGTGGTATTAGCCAATCATGTGCACACCACGGGTAGTTATTTAACTAGTGATAGAGTCCATTTATGCATCGAAAGGCTTTGTGCATCTAAAGGTTTTTGTGAACCCCGTGATTTTCTTGAAAATGCATTTTCTTACATGAAAGGTGAATCAAGATATTTGGTTATTCACTGAATATTCTGTACTCACTCCCTATATTTGCTTTGCTGTCTGATCGTCCCAAGGATAGAGAAGATACATGTATGTGATTGAGGCTTCGGTGCGTGACCGATATTTCGTTATAGGTGGCCATAATAGTTATTATAAAATGATATTACATATATAATAGTGTTTGAATTGTATTTATAACGTCTCGCCCTCGATTTGAATAACGATTTATATTTAAACGCTTCCGCTATCGATATTTCGAAATAGTATAATAATAAAATTGGGGACGTGACAATACCAATTGTTGATTTGATTTTAAAGGAGTGTGAAGTTGAGCAGATATTATCTCACATTACTATGACACCAGACGACACTAAATATAGGAAAATTAAGAAATTAAGTTTTCTTGTTCACTAAGGAGTAACAATTGCATATATTAAATAAGATCATATAGAAAAATTAGGAAATTAATTAACTAAAAATGAGGATTATGATTTGGAATGGATGAAAAAAGGATGAGATGTACTTCTCCTTTGCCTTACCAAGTTACTTGTTAGGTGACTTAGTGTGTGCAAATGTATCTTTTTGCCGTTAAAATCTCAAAATAATGTTGTATATTTCATAGACAAAAAGTCACATTTATACACATCAAAACATCCAACAAAGTAAACGGGTAAGGTAAAGAAGCATTCTCCAAAAAGAATAGTGAACAATGGACATATGCGGTACTAAGTTTTGGCAATAAAATTGAAGATCAGTTGTGCAATTAGGAGCATTGGCTACAAATTGCTAATCTGTTCCACGAAATAAACAGTGATAATATAGACAAAAAAAACCTCATTTATTTAACACATTAAAAAAATAATACAAAGAAGACAACATAATATATATATAGCACATTTATGAAACTTTCTAGAGGTGTTGTTATAGCACGTCTTGTCTCATGTGAGCGTGGATGTATGGGACCTAAAATTCATGTGGCGTAATGTAGGTGCTTTTTGAATGCTTTTAAAGTTAAAAAACATCTAAGGCACTTTCGGTCAGTGCGATTATAATATCTTTTATCTCATGTAAATACAATAATATACGTCATGTGAATTTTCAAATTAATTTACTGAAAATTTCGTATTGCAGCATCTCTGAAGAGGGGGAAAATGGAAAAGAAAGACGTAAAGAAAGAAGAATAAAGAGCATTCAATTTGAATGCATTTGTACTTCATTCACCCCATCAATGCAAGCACGAGATGTGCTCATCATATTCTCAGCATTAAACTTCACATTAACTCCCATTCCTAACTTGAAAATTATACGGACGTTGTCCTTTCAAAAATTTCGTACCATCGCAATTATGTTTTTTAAATTTAAACTACGAGAACTTAGTTTTTTTTTTTTTTTTAATTTGAAAACAATTAAAAAATTAGTAGAATTTAATTAGAATATCATTTCACTCGAGTTAACAACACAACCTAATACATTTCTTACATTTTCATGTTAGAAGATAATACCAATCACTGATATGATTTAAAGAGAGTGTGGTGTTAGATTTATATTATATTACGTTGTCGTCTGAAACCGTTAGAGCGCTTTCCTAGTGCTTTGTGGCTTAGAGTTACATTGTTTACCTATAATAATTATTAATAGCTAATTTTATTTTTTAGGATGCAATAGCTATTTTAATTTATCCAAACACTAATAATTGTTCCTTTATTGTAATAACAATAATAATAATCATCATCATCATCATTATATAGCAGCATTCAATATGTCGGTTTTAGCTTCAGCCAAGTGATTTATGGATTTAATGATCTTCAAAGCCCATTCTTGACTCTCATACATTATAATTTCTCCACTATCATGGGCAAAAACAATGCGAATCAACGATTCTTTTATTATAAACATTTTCACACTATCAAATTTTTACGCTTCTTTCTCTGTTTCGCATTACAAATTGAAATTGTTATCATTAACTCTCAGTACGGGCAACACTTTGAACGGTAGAAAGTCGAGGTAATAAAAAATAAACACACCTAAAAGAAAAAAATCTCTTCATTTTATGGTATATATTAATATTGGTCCCCAAGAAAAAAAAAGAAAAAAAGAAAAGCGTGTGAAAAATGTGGAAGGGGTAGAAATTGTACGGTTTTGTGCAGTGTGCTTTCGTGAAGATTAGCTGGAATTAGCGGATCACAGCTGGCAGTGTACGAAATACGCAGCTACTCCGTCGCCGTTCTGACTCGTGCGTGTCCCCATTTCTACACCCCAAAACGCAAAGCCCCCCAACCCCACCCCTGCCTACCGGCAACGTAAAATGTCTGTTTTGCCCCTGAATCTTTTGCTCTTGCCTAATGGGTCCTCACTTTTCGTGGGATTCTTAAAGTATTAATAAATACTTATTCATCCTTTATTTATTCAAAAATTATAGGGGACGTAAAACTATAACATGAATAAGTGATATTGTAAATGTGGTATAATTTTATTAGATAATGAATAAGTAACTATATGATTATATGATACTTTTTTATGTCTCTATTAAAAAGTAATACAACATCAACAATATAGTTAATTAGAAAAGACTCATGTAATCTTATGATAATCCTATACTTGGTCAATGGTTCAACTCCCTCTCGAACCCCTCCCATAAACTCTATTTGTAATGAGAGTAATGCTATTTATGTGTCATTGAATGATAAATTGAATTAAGCAGGTCATTTATTTATTCATTTAATTTCACATATAATTTAATATTATATTGAATACCACATATATTGGTGCTAAGCACCACTGATGTTATATAGCATTATTATTGCAATAATAATAATGCTAATAAAAAAAATATACCTAATTAGGGGAAAAATGATTAACGGCCACGAATAAAGAATTTTATGAAGAGACAAATCTTCTATGTCAAAAAATTTGCACGTCTTGCAATCTTGTTATTTTATGAGTTTGTACTATCTTTCTTTTTTTTTTTTAAGATAAGAAAATCTGCTTATTTACCATATATTAGGAATATATATTTAATTTTTATTATCGTTTTAAAAGATTATTAATAAGTTAATTAGGTCCAGAAATACTTCATGTGCCTCGTCTAAAATAAGTCATTTGTTTTTTAAAACAATTGACACACACCAATTAATTGATTCGATCCCTTGCAATATTCCCAAAAAAAATGATTCGATGAATGCATTAACCAAAAAAGGGGTAAAAAGAAACTAAAAAGTATTAAATGATGTATTACTAACAATTCCCTCTTAAAATATCAAAGATTCAATGCAAATATGAATTTTAGGATCACGCGGCATAACTAAAATGGAAATATCAACTTCTCAAAAAGAGGTGGTAAGCAATTTAGAGTGATTAGATGAAAGTGACAATTTAACAGTAGTAGATAACAATACCTTACATCACATATTTACTAGATTATCGTTTAAAAATTACATTTTGATTATGTTGAAAAATAATTATATCTTGATATACTTAAGATTGATACTTGTCAAAATTTTCTTTTACTAAAACTTTAGTTTATCGATACACAATTCCAAAATCAAGTACACTAAGAACTTACCCATTATATTTTGCCCAATCATAGAGATGACAGAATATACTTGAAAAACCAAAACTTATGGAGACCCACCTCGAATGAGGAGGGGAATCACTGCCCCTTTAGGATTTTGGGGGTGGGGCACGAGATTATGCCACGAATTATTAACAGGGCGGGGACGGGTTTTGGTTGCCCCAGTGATTTTAAAATAATATTATTTAATAAAAAATTAATTTAATATAACATTCACATTCTCATGACTCAAACCCTCAACCTCTAACAAACAATCCCAAACCTTCATCACTTGTGCCAACATATTATTCGTTAATATTTTTACACTATAATTCTAATAAGTTAAAACTTGAAGCCTGAATTAAAAAAGAAAAAAAGAAAAAGAACGGAGATTTTTTCTCTTCCCTGCCCTACCCCATTTCAAACGAGGTTTGGGGCGGGAGAAATGTAAACGGGGTAAGTTCGGGGAAGCCAAACCCGACCTTGCCCCACCTCGTTGAATAATATATGATACCTGATGTGTTTGTACAATGTATTTAAATAGCAAATTAATCCTAGGAGTCGAAAAGAGCTTGTCGAACTCTTTTTGTCCCACGAATGTAAAAGTAAGTCTCCCTATACTTATGAGTAGTTATAGATGAATTAAAATACTCTCCCAACATTTGATTAAGATTATCAAAATCAACTAAAACTCAAGATAAATGTATCTCATTCAAGTTTGCTTGAATCTTGACCACATATATAACATACCACAATTAAAACTAATTTTTAGTCTCGATCTCCTGTGTCACATGTGCACCTAGTGGAATAATTTTACCAAACATATAACAAGAGATTATCTTTAGCTAAACTTGCCGAAGTTTTTGTAAATACACTTAAATTGGTTGCAATTAATTAATTAATTATTTAATAGTTAGTGTAAAATCAAAATATTCCTTCAACTATCAATTAAAAAAACACTATCAAAATCAACAAAGTTCTCAATATCTAATTGGAATTCCTTCAACCACGTAGAAACATAAAAGTACTTTGTATTGTATCATAAAACAAATTTAAATACATAACTGAAAAAATAAGTAAAAGCGAATTTGTCACATTTTCTTTCTCACTATTGCAAAAAAATTGCGGTCACTAGTGCACCTTTCAAAAATAATTGCAATCGGAGTCCGAATCAAATTCGATGTTGACCCGAGAGACCCACCAGGCCCAGCCCAACCTCACACCAAAAAGCGAATGGCAGAACTGCAATTCTATCAAATATTAACCCCTTTTTGGAAAAGCATAAAAATCCCATATGGCGAAATTTCCAATTTTTAAGCGGTCAAAGTAGATTCCGCGAAAAGGTAACAAATCCGGCATTTCCTTATTTTCCAAGGGCAAATACGTCATTTTACGTTCCTTATAAGTACCCAACAGTTCTCTTGCCAATAACACTCCCACCATTCTTTCTCTCTCCATTTTCTCTCTCTAAAATTAACTTTTCTTGGAACAACTCTTCTTCGTTTCTCCACAGTCAGGAAAAAGGTTGAAGAACCCCCCCCCCGGGAGACGACATCGTTGGAGCCCCGCCGGCAGCCCTTTTGATATCCCTTTATCGAAAACTTTACCGTCCCTTGAGTCCGTTTAACTGGTCTCGCAGGAATCGATTGCTTAACTGCCGTTTGAATCTTGATCGTCCAGTTGTGCAAAACGACGTATTTTGATGAGGGTTGTGCGAGTAAACAGGTGAGGGGGAAGGATGGTTGATTAATTTGGATTTTTATTTTCCTTTTTTGAAGGAAGTGGAAGGAATATATATGGGTAAGTTGGGTGTAAAGCTGGCAGTGGGATGCGCTGTGGCGGCGTGCGTGGTGGCGTCGGTGATGGTGGCGCGGAGGGTGAGGCGGAAGAGGGCGTGGAGGAGGGTGTTGAGGGTGCTGGAGGAGTTGGAGGAGGGATGTGCCACTCCAGTGGGGCGGCTGCGCCAGGTTGTCGACGCCATGGCGGTGGAGATGCATGCCGGACTCGTTTCAGAAGGCGGTTCGAAGCTCAAAATGCTCCTCACTTTCGTTCATAACCTCCCCAATGGGTAAAACCCAGAAACTTGCTAATGCGCCGTGTTTTCGTGTATTTATGCTTCCACTGCATGCATCATGCATTTCTGAATTACTTGGTGTTATTTTAACCCATATAGGTGCTCGGATACCCCCCTGCGTGAGTGTTAGCGTCCTTGATGAGGATTTGAAGTTGATTTTGTTTTTAAAAATGGTTGATGAAAAATTTGAACTTTTATATTTTAAATCTCGTTTCTTGTTTTGTTTGATGATTTCTGTGATTTTTCTCCCCGAATGTCCAAAATGAGGCGAACTTTGCATTCCTGGAGATGATATTTTTATGTTGTGGGGCTAAATTTCAGAATTGGCTTTGCTATAATATCTTCTGATTTTGTCCTCCAGTCCTGTACTTTCGAGGACAGCGATTCCTTGTTCTTTCTTTTCTCCTTTTTGTTTTTCTTTTTTGTGGTTTTTAAAAATCCATAGCAGTTCTGATGCACAAGTAGACATCATGTGTCCATTTAGTCATTTGGTTGCTTTCTTCTCTCGGAGGGACATAGACAAATGTGATGGTGGTCTGTGGGATTTCTGGTTTTAGTTTCATCAATTCAATTATCCTGTGGATTTTTTTGCCGGTGCTTTATGCTAATAAGTTCCACTTTAGCTGTTCAATATATATGAAATATTACATATGTCTATTGAATCTTATTGTAATCTTTGGGTGGATTCTGGTGTGATAAATGCAAAGAGGAATATCCTTATTTTCTTTTGTAGGGAGGTATAAGTAATGTAAAGGAATTAGCGAATCTATATGTTGTTTTCCTTGTGTACCTTAGCGCGATAAATGCAAAAGCCTTGGGAAGTCTCTTTGTTATTGGATCGAGTAGGGAAGTGATATTAATGCAAAGGTGCTAGTGAATCTATTTATTATTTTTCTCGTGTATAATGTGATTAATGCAAAAGATTTAGCGAATCTCTTTGTTGTTTTCTCGTGTGTGGTAGTGTGATTAATGGAAAGGCGTAGTGAATCACTTGTGCTGTTTTTTGTTATGTGGTGGTGTGGTTAAAGCAAAGGTTTTAGGGGACTCTTTGTTGTTTTTTGTGCCATTGTGGCAAAGGATACATTGAATCTCCTCTCATTTGCTTGTCTATGGTGCTGTGGTTAAGAATAGCATTAGAATTGGGTGCTTTTGCTACACCATATTAGAGATTGTGGTAACTTATATCCAATACCATGTTTGGACTATATCAAATCATATTAACTCAATACAGTTAATCATTGTTTCCAGTGCTAGACAGATAGGAATCCAGGGGTAGCTTAGATTATAAAAAGACAGGCAATATTACATGTATCCATTTTTCTATTTCAAAATGGAACGAGATATGGTATTTCGATCAAGACACCTTTTTTTTCGCTCTTCCGATCTCCAAAGTGGGTGTTAATCAACTGAAATCCTCAAATCATTTGTTAAGAAAGGGGTAAATGTTTTGTTGAAGTAAAATCTGTGCAAGAGTCTTGTGCAAAGTACATTAATGCTTTTAAAAGATTAAAATCTTTTAATTAATTCCATGTGATACCAACAAGCAGGAAAATAGTAATGCACCTTATACAGTGCTCCGGGCCCTACTATTGGCCATCTGTGCAGAAGTTAACTTATTTAACGAGATCGGAGCATGCTCCCTAGTATAATATGGGTAGTCTTCTTCTTCTTCCTTTTTCTTTTTTATTTTTTTGTATTAACCATCTAAGTTACTCTATGATGCTGCCTCATATAGCCATTTTGAGCTAGCCTTTCATGCTTCTCTTTGGAATTTAACCTTGCCTGTTTTTTCATGTGTTAGAATCCATTGTAGATTAATCATATTACCTTATTTTCTCCAGGAGTGAAAAAGGAACATACTATGCTCTGGATCTTGGTGGTACAAATTTCCGGATCCTGCGGGTTCAGTTAGGGGGCCAAAGGTCTACCATTATTGGACATGATGTAGATAGGCAGCCTATTCCCCAGCATCTTATGCAGGGCACTAGTGAGGTGGCCAAATTTGTGCAATCTTGCTTTTGAGTTATCGAAATAATTATGAAGATTTTAGTAGTTTGAAGCTTTAAAATACTGATGTTCTTCTCTTCATTTTATGATCTTCTGCAGGAACTCTTTGATTTTATTGCATCATCTTTGAAGGATTTTGTTGAAAAGGAAGAAAATGTTTCTGAATTATCACAAAGTGAAAGAAGGGAACTCGGCTTTACCTTTTCATTTCCAGTAAAACAGACTTCTCCCTCATCAGGCATTCTGATTAAATGGACAAAAGGATTTGTCATTGAAGACATGGTTAGTTTGTCAAAATGTGTATACATTTGGTGCATGATGTATCAATCTCAATGTTGTGAAAGAAATAAATTCTTTTGGTGAAGCCATTTCTCTTAATAATCATTATCAAATTGCATCACAAAATTTATTTAGTATTAAGGGATGCACTAATTCCCACTGCATGGTTCTTTTTCTGTAAATGTCAGGTAAAATAATTTTGCATATCCTGATGTGCCATCATGCAGTTTTTCATGAACCAAAGAACCTCCCAGTTGAAGTAACAAATGTTGCACCACCAGTGATTTAGATTAATTTTAATCATGCTTTCAAGTTCACTTCTTTTGATGTTATTATTTTCTTTAAGTGATCATGCCTCTTTTATTTTTTTCATAGAAGATCACGGAATTGATTTGTTTTTATAATTAATCTAGAATCAATATAGTTTGTTCAATGAAATGATCACGTCAGCTTAAAAATGGAAAAGGATTACTTAAACCTTGTTTGGTTATCATTATACATTCATATTATAATTTAACCTACCACTGATTTAACTAGTATCCAACTATAACCACACATTTCAAACTAACATTAGATTTCTATGACTTATTTCACCTTATTATAATTTCTCATTATAATTCATTTCCAATAATGGGAATCAAACATCTAATTAGTTCCTGTATTCCATTTCCAGGTAGGAAGAGATGTTTCTGAGTGTCTGCAGCTTGCAATATCTAAAAAAGGCCTGGATATGCAGGTTAATGCACTTGTAAGGCTCTTCCTCTATAGTATCACTTTGTATATTGTTGTGGAGAGTCCAATAGAGATATTTTGGTCTTATATCTTGAAAAATGCTATATCAATCTCTCTGTGACGTTGTAACCTCAATCCCATGGTACATAACAAATGGTTCTGAGTAAACAAAAGTCACACCTTTGGGCCCACATGGCCTCTGATTGCAGAATTATTCATACCACGAGCTGTTTCTTCAAATTATCAAATATATGTTCCAATCCTTTGATTTTTGTGTACCGTGTCGGTGGTAGGCATTTATGGACATTACTTATAATTGTATTTTTTCTTTCAAGCAGATCAATGATACTGTGGGAACCTTGGCTCTTGGTCATTACCATGATGAAGACACAGTTGCTGCTGTGATTATCGGGACGGGCACTAATGCTTGTTATTTGGAGCGAGCAGATGCCATTATTAAGTGTCAAGGTCTTCTTTCGACACCGGGCGACATGGTATGCTTGATTTCCAGTTAATGAATTACTTGTGGTTGTTTATTGTTCGTTTTCTTTGACTTCTGTTAATTGTACTATGTTTTATATATTGTAATTAATTGTCATTAGGCAGTCAACATGGAGTGGGGAAATTTTTGGTCTTCTCATTTACCCCGAACGGCATATGATATTGATTTGGATGCTGATAGTCCAAACCCGAATGATCAGGTGAGACTCGGCCTTTATTGTATCCCTTCGTGTCCAACAGTTTCTCAGTTCCACATCAGGCTTAATTAACTGATTTGTGACTTTTATGTAAATCATGCTGCAGGGTTTTGAAAAAATGATATCAGGGATGTATCTGGGAGACATTGTGCGTAGAGTAATTCTTCGGATGTCAGAGGAGCTGGATGTTTTTGGACCTGTAGCTTCGAAATTGCATGTGCCTTTCATCTTGAGGTTCATTCTTCTCTGTCTTTTTATATCTGTTGTGTGCATCTGCATGTATATACTCACCAAAGATCTTGTTGATGAAGATCCTACTGGGTATCTGCTAATTTGTAACTGGAAGAGAGCCATTAAAGACTTTCTAGATGCATCATCTTCTGAATATCAGGATGGGTACACATGTACAGTATGCCTTTCATTTTGGCAATTGGATGATTTAGAATTGACGCTTTTAAGTGAGTTTTTAATTATAATTTCAAAGGTTCAAGCTGTTTAGTAGGATTTTATGGGAGAACCACTTACATGTGTTCCATGATGACCCAAACAACCGATGGTTCTCATGAACTCATTTGCCTTATATATGTCACAAAAACTGAAATCTAGGACCGTGCCACACATTAAGAGGTTGTTTGATTCTCTTTATTTCCCCAAATTATAATTTTACCTACCACTAATTTGACATTTGATTTGACGACTGCTCAATTACAACCACATATTTCACACTTTTTTACATTTTCCAATACACATGCTCTCTCTCTCATTATAATTTCACCAAATAATAAGGATCAAACAAGCTCTAAATTATGCAAGATAATTGTGTCAGTTGCTTTGATTTTGTCTTCCTTTGTGTTTGTTACTTTGTTTTGCTGTAGGCCACGTCCGTTTTGTTGGGTCAATATGTTTGTTTTTTGGGCTGCGGCCCTTTTCTGTCTTTCTTTGCAGTTTGCAAGGTTGACGTTCCCTTGCAGGGCCCGTTAGACTTCTTGCTTTTCATCAAGTAAGGGCGGGTTTGCTTTAGATTTTTCAAAATCAATTCTCACTCAAACTTATTTTCAACCATACATTTATCCATTAAAATAATCTTACATGTAAATTCAAAACTTTTCCTTACTTTTCAACCACATATTCCCCCCCAGAAATCACTTTTTCACAAAATCAATTCTCAAGAATCTAAATCAAACACACTTGTGTTTTCGTGTACCTCTGTGTTATGTGTGTGTGTGTGTGTGTGTGTGTGTCTATATATGAAAAAAGAAGAAGCTCCAACTGTAACACGTCCAATCTACTCCATGTAATGTAAGATGTATATTCTAGTGGGTTAGATCAGATTGCAGGCCCCAACGTAAAATTTGTAAATGGATATCATTAAAGAGATTGCATGAGCTTTTAGTTCCAATTCCTCCCGCATACTGCTTTTGTATTTCCAAGTGTTTACAGTTCTTTATATGCCAAATTTCTATTTTCCTGAAGATATACATGTTGCATTGGTTTTTGTCTTTTACAATTAGTTGCGTTCTATTTTATTGGTCTCTTTTATATACTATGTATGACATTTGTGTATTTCAATCTGATCTTTTGTTGTAATATACTTTTAGGACACCTTTGATGGCTGCTATGCACGAGGATGATACCTCGGATCTGAGAGAGGTGGCCAGAATATTAAGAGACACCCTGGAGGTTGAACTTTCTTGCAGCATTTGGCTAAGCCTTTCTATCATCAACATGTTTAAGCAAAATAAATTACTTTTATTTCAAAATTAAATCTTACCTTGGAAAATAGAACTTAAATTTTCACTTTTGAGATCGGAAGTATTAGTTTTTATTTTGAAATTAAAGAAATAATTTAAAACCTTCTAGCTTAGCAGAAAAATATGCTTGAAAATCCCAATCATGTCTTTGTTCACTCTTCTTATATTTCTTGGTGGCTTTTAATTTCAGTTCCCCGATATTCCTCTAAATGTTCGGAAGCTCGTTGTGAAGGTGTGTGATGTGGTGACCCATAGAGCAGCGAGATTGGTAGCTGCGGGTATCGTCGGAATATTGAAAAAGATTAGCCGGGATGGCAGTAGTGGCATAGCCGGGGGGAAGAACGAAGGTTTAAACCGGAGTCAGATGAGGCGGAGTGTGGTTGCAGTCGAAGGAGGTTTATATACAAACTATACAATGTTCAGGGCATATCTCCATGAAGCTTTGACACAAATATTAGGAGAGGATATCGCACAGAATGTCATAATTAAGGTGATGGAAGATGGATCAGGCATTGGGGCAGCTCTCCTAGCGGCATCTCATTCGACCTCCACCAGTGTGGATACAGTACAGATTCCATAAATGTAAGAATATATAGCCCCTTTAGATATGTGGAAATCATATGCATATCTTATTTACCGTGAAAAAGGGTGGCCGTGTTATTGTTACTAGGTTGATCCGATAGGTCGAGGTTTCCATGATGACATATTTTAAAATGTTCTGATTCGGTCTTTGGTCTTAATTAATTGGTTTTTTATTATATTTGTATTTTCCTTTTATTATTATTATTATTATTATTATTATTATTAGTCTGTATATTTCCATTGTAAAAAAGGTTCAAATTATTTTTAACTCCTATTCTATTAATTCATTCATATTTAATCAGCATTTATTAGCGCATTGTTGCTTGTGATGGTGCAGATGAGAAAAGTCTTACTAATAATTTAATGACCCACCACTATTAATTAGGTGAGGTCAACGTGAAAAACAATGTTATACGCTGCTAGTTTGGCAAGACAATGCGCACATCGCAAGATGGTGGGATTGTTTTATTTAACTCTCTCTCGACCGTTGATTCACTTTAAATTGGCGCACCGCCTCTGCCTCTAATGGGTATGGTGCAATGGCAGAGGAGGCTTAAGGTGGTTTACTCGTGGATCAAAAAAGTCCAGTATGCCATGACCACATTGGAAAACCTAGAGAACGAACCAGGGAAGAAGGCCATCCTCTCCTAGGACGGTGAGGGTTGGACACTTATGGTTATGAATTTTCAATTTTGATTCTACTTCTTTGATCAGGGTCTTGTGAAGGCTATTAAAAGTATCCTTTGGGTTACAAGGAAAACGTTAAATTTTATTCATCATCCCCATTTTAGCCTTTTATTTAGACATAAACCATGAGTTTTGGTACCGTGGGAAAATTTGTATATATCCTTTTTCACCCGGAAAAGTTGCAAATGCTAATGTTACCATGTATGAATCAATATCAGGACGGGATTTCATGGAGGTTTTTCAGCATTTAACGCCGAGGAGAAGCAGTGCTCAATGCTCATACTTTGGCACCACGCCAACAGATGGGAGGCTTCTTCACCTTAATGCAGATAAAGAATAGCCAAGTTCTAACAACTCAGTAAGAACATTTTATGTGTTTCATGAATAATTGGGAGACATTCTTGGACTTGGATATTCCTATAATAATGATTTTCATATCCATATGAGCCTAATTCATATGTATCTCATTTGGATCTATTCTTGTTTTGAATCAAAATAAATTAACCGAGATTTGTGTGAATTAGTCTCTTTTTATTTGTTTTCATTTCATGCTCGATGAAGTTACCAAATAGTCTTCCATTTGCATATATTGTGAGTACTAAAGTTTAGTACAGCCCGTTTGAGTTGACTTTTGAAAAGTCAAAAGCAACTTTTGAGATTCATCAGCTCTTCTAGCTCTTGTTTAACTTATCTTTTAGTGGTGACTTTGCTGTTTAGAGGATCATACAAAGAATGCTGGCATGAGATAGTTTTACGAGAACTAGAACTAGAAGGTGAAGGCATCCCAAAGAAGCTTAAAATATGCTTTTCATTGAACTAACTAGAACAAAAGATTTAAGTCCAAGTAGAAGCGAAAGTCATCCCAAAGAAGCACATATTATGTTTTTGATTGAAATAACTTATACAAAATATCGAGACGAAGCAGCAAATATACAGAAGTGTGAAGTTACTTGTGTGTATATATATAGAAGTGGTCACAGCAAGAACATGGTACAAATCTTTTAGGCCTTGAATGTCATCTTGTCCTAAATCTTTCCTTAGTCCAGATCCCACAGTAGGGAACATAATTGCAGTCTCATCATTGGAATGTCCTAATCCAAGAATCATACAATCCAACAGTTCGCAAATCAAAATGTAGCCTTCCGCCAACCGGCGGAAAACCATGAGCCAAAATCCATCCTCTCCAGTCAAACGGGTTCCTGTTTCCGATATCGAAAACTGATCCTGACATCAGCTTGAGAGCTAATTCTAGGTCATCATCGAAAATGTTGTCCTTCCCTTGTAGTTTGTTATTGGAGCTGTTGAAATAGCCAAGAAATGTGAGATGTTCCTTGAGCCGGTTCAGGTCGTTTACGGGATTCTTGCCCTTTCGGACAACTTTCTTGAGAAAATTGAGGGGGACGAGCTCCCGTCTCGTGACTCTGATAAATGTGCCTGAATCAAGAAAAAATGGTGCGAAAAAAGAATGAACTTCCGTCGTTCGAGGTTCTTGTTTGAGGACCTCCAATCTGGATGCTTATTTTCGGTCATCAAATAACGTAGACTAAAAATAAAAATGGGTACTTTATAGCTTACTTTTATAAGGAAAGATGCATGAATTTCAATAGTATTCTTAGTGTTATCCTTTGATTATTATCTTGAAACGTTTTTATCATTCATCTCACAGAATTAGCTGTCACATGGTTTAATAAATCGAGATATTTTCTTTTTTTCATTTGTATACAGAAATACTAAAAATACTTGCTTATACAACTTGATGTTTCTTATCCATGCAGTGCTAACACAAAAATGTCTATCAAAAGAGTTAGTTAATAAGCTTAGACGAACAGTACCACGCATGAGTACAATGCATATGCGTCCAGTCGAGCTTTCCTCAGATTCAGAATCAATCAAACACACACCGAAATGTAGTTCTTGCATAGCTTAGACAGGGATACACCCAAATTCCCAGGCAGTCAAGAATTCGGGTATGCCAGGCTCGTTAAGAATTCGGGTATGCCGGGCTCGTTACTTTGAAGATGTCAGCTCTCTTACATTGTACTTGGACAATCCCTTGTATCTCTCAACAACCCCGATCAAGCATATAGTCTGCAAAAAGACACGAACTTTTTATTTTCATATTCATTATTGTGTTCTACTAGTGTATGCTAGTAAAATCCAAAGGCATAGCCGCGAGAAGAGTCAACCCCGAAACTGATATACCATATAGACAGTTTAGAAGAAATACTTGAATTATAATATGCAGCATAAACAATTTTACGTGGTATGCCTGGCCAATGACGAGCGCTCACCTCCGCCCAATGAAGTGAGGCCACCTCAGATTGAACAGAAGAGGGGGGGTGCGTCTTATTGGAAGGGCATACCACGTGGATGGTATGCTCTCACACTGTAGACATTAAAAATGTTAATGGTTCAGTTCAAGTTATTATACAGAAATTCTTTCCCTTACCTTGACAATTTGCACAACAATGGTAACCTCTGGGTTGCGAAGATCAACTTTGTGGGCTGGGGGAACAGATTTTGCCACTGCATCTATTATTTTTGATCTGTCAACACCGGTATTTGCACGAGCATCGTACAGTACTGCAAACTGCAATAGAATATTATCATTGTAAAGATTTATTTTGGGGGTCCCATGTTCACAAACTCATTCCATTTAGAATACTCATTACCAAAGAACATGAGTTGCGCTGAACAGTCTCAGTCTAGTTGGCGTTTTTACATTGGAGGATCGGTGGTAATCATAAATACATGGAGATATCCACTCATTCATTATTCAATGAGAAAATGCCAACTAGACTGGAGACGGGATAAATAGCATTATTCAAAGAATATCAACTACAAACAAATTCAACACATGTTTCCAATATTTTGTTATTTTGTCCCTCAGTTTCAGCAAACTTTCATTTTAATCACTTTGTATTTCTGTTGCAACAGAGGCTAATATGGTAACGTAGAAAGTTGATTGACTAAATTAAAAAAAAAAAAAAAAAGGGCGTTGGCGACTAAAATGAAAACATCAGGACAAATTAGGAAGTGTAAGCATGTTTGTAATTTTGGATATCATGAATATCACAACGGTGGTAATTACCTTAAGAGGGTTTTCAGTTTCTACAGGAAAAAACTGTTCAATAACTGGTTTGATTGCTCTCTTGATGTCTTCATCTGATGCATAGCATGTTATTTCAACCGGAAGCACTCTTAGCAGAAACCTGTATACATACATTGTATTCTTAGTCCATAAATGGCTGAATGTTGGACTTGAGGTTAATTGATAGAACAAGAGTGGTTAAGAAAATGAACCTTGACACGTGTTTCCTAGTTGAAGCCAGAGACGTCATCATGTGTTGAACAATATCTTTTGGACAGGGATCTCCATCTCTTTTGCGCATTTGTACAAAGACAACACCATTACATCCAGAGTCAAGGCTGCTGAAACGCCTCTGTTCCGAATAGATGAGTATCATCAGCATATATTTAAAATAAAACTAATATGCTTCCTCCATTGACATTTCAGAGATAATAGCACAGGAATGCATAGACAGTAAATTATGGAGCATTGATACAAGTCAACAGCATAACAAATTACTAGTTTCATCAGAAAAGAGTTAATAAAGGGTGCAGGTTGCCATTAATTTGTAAGAAGCATAGGAAGGATCAAATATTGCAATCTGACATTTTTCAACTTACCTTGCTCCTGTCACCCAATTCCGCAAGCTCCTCTTCAATAAGCCTATCAACAGATTTTTTTTCTACCCTATTAGATAAGCCATTTTGACATTCCAATGCATCAACTTCCACACATTGTTTTTTTGCCGGTGGCTCAACAACTTCAACTTCTCGGTTGTCATTATTTTCAGTTTCCTCTTTTCTTTCTTGTGCTTGCTTCTCCTCGTTTTCATTTATAAGATTTTCCTTGTTAACATCAGTCACTGTTGCAGTGGCAGGGTTGTTTTCTTCCTCCTTTGTTTGTGTATTGCTTTCATCCTCATTGTGATCATCATCTGAATCTTCACCATTGTCATCCTCGTCACTGCTGGAGGAATCAGGGTATGTAAATCTGGTTTTTTTATTCAAGGGCTTCTTTGATAATTCTGCTTGTTTGATTACTGTCTCTGCTCCATCCACAAGCTCTTCATAGAACTGCATCATGAACAAACAAAATATAAATGTGTGTGTGTGTGAGAGAGAGAGAGAGAGAGAGATGAACTGCATACTTCATGAACCAAATATAAAATATAATTTCAAATTTTCATTTTGCCATCATAAGCAGACGGTAATAATATATGATCTAACACCAAATGATACAGTGTCAAATTAAAGAATTCTCCGCTTTAAAAGGCAAAACATTAGCACCTTTGCTATACAGGCATCAAGCAAACAGAAATTTATTTTATTGACTTTTCACTTAAGAATCTTACTCTAAAATTATATTTTTCATTTCACTTCATTGTTATGTAAACCGAACCTTGAAGTTTAGCCTGTCTCTCCTTCATGGCTTTCAAACAAACAATAAGGAAAAAGATCATGTAGACTATCGGGAATCAAGCCATAGACTCCCTTAGTCCACACCTCAACCCACGTGGCACAATAAAGAAGGATTTTTTTTTTTTTTTTTTTTAAGAACATTGACATGGAAGAGAGGAAAATATAGTTCATCGTCCAGCATCATAATAATCGGTCAAATGAAGTGTTATGTCCATCAAAAAACACCATTCTAATAGCTTATAAGAAACATAGAATAGAATAGCAATAATCTCACAATGTAAAACTAATCCAGAAAGCAACATGGATAGCAACAATAACAATTTTATAATTTAGAATACAACAAAATGATCATAGAGCTGTGAATGATAAATCCTTATGGCCGCAGCAAACAAAAAAATTCAGAATATTCAACATTTATAAGACAGTTTCACAAGCAAAAAACAGATTACAGAATTAAATGTCATAACAAGTACAAAGAGGGGCAAAAAAAATATCGGCAATCAACCAATGAATGACGAGATAAAATCTTTAGCGCCATCAAATAAAATCTTTAGCGCCATCAAATAAAATAATCAAGCTCTCTCAAACATTTTTCAAGGGAAAATTACACATACGGACTCAATAACATTAATGGCTTCAATTGAAGCTTGGCGTTCCCTTCCACCATCACACGTTATAAAGAACCCCTGAACTCCTGGATGTAATGCGTATTTACCCTTTTTCACTGGTTTCTGAAGATTCAACAAAAACAAGAAAAGTTAGCTTCAACCTTTCATTGTAAAGCATATTTACTGACACTGAAGAGTGAAGTATACATTATGAGGGAGATATTGCTTCCTTCTCTTGTCAGTTTTGTTGGAATTTCTCGGCTTGGATTTCTGTTCAGTTCCCATTGAGAATGAATTGAAAGACTGCAGATGAATGGCGAACAGTTGTTCTAGGGACGGCCATGAGCACGTAATTGATGCGGTGGAGAGTGGGTTTGGGCTGGAATTGGGTTCAGGCCAGATGACTAGCCCATGTTTGCAAAGTCCTACGTTTTTCTCTTACTTTTCTAACCAATCACATCTAGAGATCTTTCTTTTCTTCTCTTATGAGTAGTCGCATTCTCTCACTATACATCTGAAGTGAAGACATATATGGTGGAAGATCATTTCAACCTACACGTGGGTTGTCTCACTATGATACACAAATTTGCACCATACAATTCTACTCATTGTCTTACTCTTCCCATGCTCTCGTCACTTACCACGTGTGTATCTTCGACAAACGCATGGTAGAAAATCTTTTTTAATTTAACAAGATTATCTTGTCAGATGCGTACATAGTGAGAGATCATTGGACAACACATATTTGGGTTGTCTCACTGTGATACACAAATCTAAATCATATAACTCTATTCATTCTCTCTTTTATTTCATGTAAAAATACATTTTCTGAGTTTGCAAACACCTTATAATAGTAGTACACTATTTCAATAAGGTTAAATTCAATCGTAAAATTGGAAGACGAGGGATGATTTGCGAAGAAAAATGAGTTTTTAGAGATAGAGATGGACGCCACATAGCTATTTATACCTTTTGCAATCTATAAGAGCAAGATTAATGTCGGGTGAAAAAAGTCAAGGGTAAAAATCCAAGGGGGAAATCCTATTTCCAAAGAATGTGTATGGGAAAAAGTGGGGGGAGAAGATATGAATTAGACACGTAGCGGTATTTTATTAAATTGAAAGGGGAATGAGAGGTGGGGAAAAGGGTATTTTATTGGATTTAGAGGGCAGGGTGGGGGGATGTAAATGAATTTCGCCCCTCATTTTCATTACACCACCCCCCCCCCCCGCCAAAAAAAAAGAAAAGATAGGTTTTTACAGCTTTCTTTTGATACATAATTTGGGTTTTTAGGGGGAAAAAACCCATCTAATGACACTTTAAATGGGAAATTCGACTTGCAGTTAGAAAAGAAGCAACAATGACAAAAACAAGATAACTAATGATGATAACTATATTTAAGTGATATTAAATTACAATTTTACTTAAATGCATGACATGTCTCTATATTTTACTTGACTTATCATTTAATGATACTATAGGTTATGATGAACATATCATTATTCAGTCGTAATTTTGTAGTCCATTTATTCTGTGGCCCAATGCGAATTAAAGGTCCAAAGTGGCCCAAAATCAAATGCCATGTGGGGGGCCAATATAAAAGTCTTCCTCGGTAAATGGGCTTATCCATTATGTTTGTTTTCGTGAGTTGAGGTAAGAAATTCAAAGGTGAAGAAAAGGTTGAGGGCTTACGTGAAAGAACTTCAAATGTTAGGGACTTTGCATGTGATTTTGTATATATATATTTTTTCAAAACAGATTGATTTTAAATTTTAATCATGAATACTTACAGAAACAATTTCTACATATCCTCCAAGTTCTATTTTTTTTTTCTTTTCTTTTTGAGGGAATCCTCCAAGTATAATTTAATATATCACCGATGTGTTTAACACTTTTTTTTTTTAATATAAGGGGGAAAGATGATATGAAATTTAGTATCATGGCAGCACCAAGCTGATTTGGTATTTAGAAGGAGTAGAATAATTATTAATTAATATTAGCTTGCGCCCTTTATGAATTTAAGTAATTCAATGTTTACTATAGGAGCTGCTTCTTTTTCTTTTACTAGATTTCCACCCGTGCATTGCATGGGTAGAGTTTTAAAGGAATTTCATATATAAAATATAATAAAATTGTGTTTGTTAGTCTTAATGTCATAAGGAAATTAAAAAACACAATCTACATGGAATTAATGTATATCTTACGTTTGCAAGTAGCATGCAATCAATTATTTATTTTGATAACGTAAGTTTAAATTCTTGTTATTAGTCTATCGCCATCTCGTTGGACCAATAATTTTTTTATTAATTTTTATTTTTTATTTCCTTTGAAGATAATAAAACCTGATAACATAATTCTATGTTAGTTTCACCCGTACATTTACGGACATACTATGCTTCACACCCGTGCGTTTCACGGACATATTATAGCGACAAAGTAAAATACAATGAAGTATGAGAACAAAATCATGAAATTATACAATCGAACAAAGTAAAATTGAAATCCATTAGACAAATATGAGATATATCTAACTAAAATGTAATATGTAGATAGAGTTCTAAAATAAAAATATTAAATTAAATGATTAAAACGGAAAATATAATAATAATATTGAAAGCTAGATTGATATATTATCTATTTTCATGTAATTCAAATTCATTAGGCAAATATGAGATATATCTAACCAAAATGTAATATGTAGATAGAATCTCAAAATAAAAATATTAAATTAAATGATTAAAAGGAAAAGTATAATAATTGAACTAATAATTTTTTTTATTAATTCTTATTTTTTATTTCCTTTAAAAATAATAACTCGATAGCATAATATATATTAGTTTCACACTCGTGTGTTTCACGAATACACTATGCTTCACACCGGTGCGTTTCACTGACGTATCATTCTGACAAAATAAAATACAATGGAGTAGGAGAACATAAAATGATAAAATTATACAATCAAACAAAATAAAATTGAAATCCATTAGGCAAATATAAGATATATCTAACCAAAATGTAATATATAAATAGAGTCCCAAAATAAAAATATTAAACTAAGTTAAGTGATTAAAAAGAAAAGTATAATAATAATAATAATGAAAAGTAATATTGAAATCAAGATTAATAGATTATCTATTTTCATTTAATTCAAACCCATTAGGCAAATGTGTGATATATATAACCAAAATGTAATATTTAGATAGAGTCCCAAAATAAATATATAAAATTACATAATTAAAAGAAAAAATATAAAAATAAAGAAAAGTATAATAATTGAACTAATAATTTTTTCTACTAATTTCTTATTTTTTATTTCCTTTAAAGTCAATAAAACCCGATAGCATAATATATATTAGTTTTACACCAATACATTTACAGACTACTATACTTCACACTCGTACGTTTCATAGACATATTATGCTGAGAAAATAAAATACAATATAGTAGGATAACATAAAATAATGAAATTATACAATCAGACATAGTAAAATTGAAATCTATTAGGCAAATATGAGATATATCTAACTAAAATGTAATATGTAAATAGAGTTCTAAAATAAAAATATTAAATTAATATGTAGATAGAATCTCAAAATAAAAATATTAAATTAAATAATTAAAAGGAAAAATATAACAATAAGGAAAAGTATAATAATAGCATAATGAAGTTGATTTTTTAAGGAAGCCAAACAATGAGCGGGAAAATTATTTCGAATTGTGCCCGACAATCAAATTCAGCCAGACAAATTCTACTTATATACATATTTATTTATTTTAGTCGGACATTTATTTCTTCGCCATGGTGTTTCAGTATCATTCATTTTTAACAATAGTGAGAATATTTGTCGGGATCTCACACACATTAATCAAGTAATTTACCACAAATTTTTGCACATGGGCACGTATCAATAATTCATTCGCTTGGAACACAAGATGAAAAAACAATCAACAAAAATTAATTGGTGACAATCTAACCACTCTCACTATCTTCAAATCTTGATTGTGAACACCAGAATTAGGATCCTTGAACTTGCCCAAATGAGTTTCTTTTCAGGGGATCTGTCCCATCTTTCACCTGATATATAATGTGTATATGAAAATGACCCTATCCAATATGTTAAAAATGGGACCCCAAAGACCCTATTTTTTCCTCCTTGTGCATGCATATGCTCCAAGAGACAGGCAAAAACTTGGTCAAAAGGAAGTCCAAGAGGAGAGATTTAAGTGAAAAGAAGAAGAAAAGTGGCCTTAAAGGTTCATAAAATCTTATCATTTCAAGTTTTTGGAGAACCCACAATGCCCATTTTCTTTAGGGCAACTGATGGCCCATTCAAGCTGTCATCTCAAGGTTCATTGCATCTGCCTAATTCACTTCTTTATACTTCAAAAGAGTTGATAATTTTGCGAAAAATTGTTCGAGATGGGTTCTCATTCTAACACTTCAGCAGTTAGTTGGTCTCTGACCTTTAAAAATGACCAAGTTGATTTTTTAGTATACTTGTTAAACTAGTAAATGAAAATCCTGTTATATATAAATCATCAAAATTCTATTTATGTGTCAATTTTTTGTGGTTCTACATGATATATAATATAAATTTAATTAATAGCATTGACTTTGTTGCTTAATAAACCCTAAGTTTATGAAATTATTAGGTTGTGCAAACTCAACTTGGATACTGGATACTAAAAATTTTGAAGTAAAAATTGTTTAGTACATATTAGCCTTTTACTGTTACATTAAAACAGAAGCATAATGAGCATTGGAGAATTGTATCAGATTTGTGCATCCCCGCAAAATATATGAATAAAAATGATGTGGCCCTTTTTTTTTTTTTCTGTTCGTTTTTTTTTTTTTTTTTTTTTTTTTGAAATCGAAATAGAGCAATAACACGGGATAAGTGAGCATGACAATGACAATATTATCAAGAATATTTGAATAACTTTCATTGTTTGAAGACTTGTTATGCGACATCAAATAAAAGCTTCAAGACTAGATTATCATTGGAGCAATAGATTAGGTGGTCAATATTGCAAATTTCTAAATTTTATTATGAAAATACTTTTGGGGTTTGATTGTTGTGTCATTCTCAATCATTTACTTGATGAATTGGCAACATCCATGAGATTTAGAGTGTGAATTATTTTGTAGGTTCCACTTGCTTTTGTCGACATGGATTTGTCAAGTGCTTCTTGTTATCGAAAATTTGTTGTTTTTGATATTCTAAGTGTAAAGACCTTCGGTCTTATATTGGTCATGTTTCAAGTCTTTAGAGGGATTGGCAATCTAATGTTCATATCAATTTCTTCTTTTGCGTTGAAATTATTTTTAAAATCTTATATATTAGCCGTTGTGATTATAAAACACCCAAGCTAAATGACCCCATAGATCATTTGGAACAAATTTTGCATAAGTTTTACGATCTTTCTCAAAATTGAGTATTAATTATAATAACGTATTATGACACGGGGACAAAAAAATTAAAAAGAAAAATCTAATTAAGCTAAACTTGAAAGTGACCAAGTGAATTAAGATAGAATCTTCCCTCTTCATCTTCATTCTTGGAGGTATAGTTATGTCCAAATTCAATCCACATTAGGGCAAAAGGAGGACAAAAAAGGACTTGGTAGGCAAGTTAAATCGTTCTAGGCCATGTTCAATGGATAATAAGTTCACTAACCGAAAACATAATAGTTGCGTATTTTTCAACTTATGTGGACAAAGAACATGGAACAGTTAATACTTGAAAGATAATACTTCTACCTGATTAAGTAGTTAGAGTATAATTGATCATACCCGTATCTGTCTAACGCTAGTTGACAAATACAAGATAAGAATTTACTAGAATCATGAGACAAATGGGACAAGAATTTGTTAATAATAGAGTTGCTCATGTCCCTACACCTTTGGAGACAATTAATTGTAGTGTCTATTTAGTTGATCCTTCTTGATCAATATTTGGTTACTAAAAAGACAAGCAAGTAAAGACTTCCACTCAAGAAAATACTACAAAAAACAATTTACTAAATAAAAACAAAAAAATTAAAGGTAGAAAAGAGACATCTCATGAAAATCTATCCATATGTTGCAGTACCTATCAATTTAATACTAGACAAGAGTCTATTTGTAAATAGTAAGAAATAGTTTCCTCCTTAGTGACATCTTTGTTGGAATTCAACAACACACATAGTTGGCTCCAATCAGCATTTGTCTCAACACATTCATTTAAGGTAGATTGTACTATTGACAATTCAGAATAATAAAATGAAATGTTGTTTATAGTTATGTCAAATACAGCTCACACAGCAGAAATACAAGTGTGTATATGTTTCCAAATATTCAAATCCTTTTCACCATGTCTGGTTTCTTTTGGTACAGTATTTATGGAAAAAGAAGGCAAAATTTTGGGGCATCTTCAGGTGTTCCTAGGCCAAGAGGGATAATTGCCAAAACTAGAGTCCAATGGACCAAATTGACTTGTACCAATTCCTTCACAACTTTCCTTTGCCATATTCTTCTGCATCTTCAACGCCTCGTATGCTTTCGCTTGCTGCAGCACGTATACAGCAACGCATTAAACTTTATGATCCTTGATAAATTTTTGGTTTGTGACTTCGCACAAAAAAATGACTCAAATTATTTTGTGCAAATTTTTAACTGAGGTGGTAAAAACCAACCTGCATTGTCTCGAAAGCATCTGTTTCTGAGTTGAAGTCATAAAATGTGCTTGCTGCTGTTAGCTTCATGGATAGAAACTGAACAAGGGAAAGCATAAGACAATTTGTTCAGACAGGATTCATTAATCTAGTAGACTTTTATTATTAGTGCTTTCCCTCACCTCAACTTGGCTTTGCAAGGAGTGCACATAATTGATTATCTCATCCAACATCACTGCCATGCCCATTGTCTGTTATTTCATCAAGAATTCAACTATGTTATTCAAATTCAGTATGAACGTTAAGGCGCGAAAGGACAAGAGAAATACTACATACTACCTTGGAGCATCCGGGAATGATGTCTTGCAAACATCTCAATCTCTCATTGATTTTTCCTCTTCTCACCCTTTCAGCTAAACTATGACTATCAGTAGCCTGGCCTCTTTTGGCTCTAACATGTACAACATCCTTTGGTTTTTCTTCTTCGTTTTCTTTCGCTTTCTTTCCTTTTCCAGCACTCTGTAAACAGGAAAAAAAATCCCCTGAATTCATATAATGATATGATGATGATACAAAGATCAAATCGAATAGCACGAATAAGCACAGATTCTTCATTCTCCTAAGATCAAATTGAATAGCACGAATAAGCACAGATTCTTCATTCTCCTTACATTTCTCCTTGTAGCACCATTTGCAGAACCTTGAGCAGAAGAATTAGCCCCACTACTTTCCGGGGTGTCGATTACGATCTTTTCTTCCCTGCATGATGATCATCTACAGGATGAAGCACCAAATTCTTTTCCTCTTGAACAAAAGAACCTGGAAAATTTTGCGAGATTCCTGAGCATTCAGGTACTACTAGATGAGGGAAAATATTGTCACCAGGAAATCCCATCAAGCTCTGCAAGCTAAACATTGATGTATCTGGATAACTTGGATTCATCTCAGGAAAATTGTTCATAATTTCCATGTTTGAATCAATATCTGATAGTGAGAAAGACTGTTTAATGTTTTCCAAGAAAAAATCAGCCATAAGCAGCTCTTTTTCAGTTGAGCTAATGGCTTATTTTTGATAAGTATAAAATTTTGTGTTGCTGTACTGTATTTATATATACATACCTAGGGAGCAATATCATAACTTTTTGAGGACTCGGGGAGTTATCAAATTTTCCTTTTTATTCTTTATTTTAAAGAAAACAATGCAGTTTGAGGGTGACACGTGGCTTTTTGGGCTTCTTTGGTTGTGTTCCCCTTGTGGGCCATGCTCAGGAGATCTATCCAAAATGTGGGTCCTACTTCATTATCAACTGGAGTTCAATCTGATTAAAAGAATGGAAAAGGGATCATACCTACTAAAACTCGGGTGTTTTCAAATTCTATATGCAAGTGGGGTTTCTAGTCAAAGAAATGTGGTGTAGATTATTAGTCCATATTCACAAGTTGTTATTAGACTCTTAATATATGCAAAAGATATGCGATTAGAGACATGAGTCAATAGCAGGGGGGGAAGGCCATGCCCCTCTTCTACTTTCTACTTTCACGTCCGAGTCTCTAATCAATTGATAAGGACATTAATGTGTTAATAAGGAGACAATTGAACGTGATTGTCTCATAATATGCTTTTAGGGTGGTTCTTTCAAATTTTTGTAAATTCTCTAAGGGAATTGCATCCCTCACAAATTGATTTCTAAACCTTTGGGCGTTATAATTTTAAGAGTGATTCCTGATACCACTTGATCCTAGAATTCCCCCATAAAATCAAGAGGGATTCTTAAGTCTTGGCCTGAAGTTTTGACTCTTAGTGATGATTCTGACAGTGGTCTCATAGTGTACAAAATCATTATTACGTCGTAAAAATAACAAGTCAACATTATTGATTGGTTATAAAAGACTAGTTCGGCTAAGAAAACAGATCGGACTCCAAGTTAAGAGCCCGATCTCCAATCACACACAGCCACCTCAGCTGACACAGGCCATGTGACGACGCGTGATTAGAAATCGGACTCTGAACTCAGAGCCCGACCTTTTTCTTAGAAAATCATTATAAAAGACTATTTTTGAAAAATTGTAATGTGAATTGCCGATAAAAATGGGAATGTTCATCTCCATTGATAACGAATGGAAATCCTATGAAATCTGCCTAAAATAGGCTATTATGCTATTATTATACTATACCTGTAGTATAATGCTTGTGCGGTGAATCCAATCGTAAGATCAATTGCAGCGGGAAGAATATGGGAAGGAATGAGGAGAATGAGAGAAGAAAAGGAGTGTGACATACATCATAGGGAATAGTGTGACATATATGACAGACAAGAATTAGTTTTTTTGGCCAATATAAGGGCAAAAACCTCCCTTACAGTCGATAATTTCGAGTGCTAATATACGCTTGAACGCTAATCTGACTCTAATATCAATTGTAGGTGGAAGAAGAATGAGAAGAAAGAGGGGAATTAGAAAAGAAAATAGAAGAGGTGACATACAAGGAATAATACGTCATGGATAGACAATAATTAGTCTTTTTTTACAACTATATAGAGGAGAGAATCTCCCTTACGATCAGTAATAATAATATTATCTTAGCAAGTTTGATTGGAAATATTTTTTCAAATGTCGTATTCATGAAAAATTTTCCATCTTCGTGGACTGACAAATAGAAATGAAATCGAATTTTCATGGTATAATAGTTTCATCAATTTTTTTGAAAAATCAATTTTCACCTCCACTTAGGTAAAATATTTTCTATAGAAGATGAAAAATATTTTCATTTCCACATTTGTGTATTGAAAGCATCCTTATTGTAAATAAATTTTGGAAGGAAAAAACATAAAAAAATGTTGTTAAAATAAGAAAAAATAAAATACATACCATAAATAACTGTCACATAACCAAAAAAAATTCTGTTACAATGGGCCATTACCAATCGGCCCAAACTAAAATTAATTCCATTGACCCAAATTGCAACATCAACTCATCAAGTGCGAAGCATCCAACCTCAGCTTCCGACCGCTGGTGACCGGTCTTAGGCGGCAGCTGTTGGTGACAATAATCCGACATCTTGGTTTGATTGGACAGGAAATTGGTATGTAATAATACTTTAATTAGCATCTACTTTTATCTATCAACTATTAATTCTAAGTCATGTTTTTTAATTTTTATTTTTATGGTTTTCTAATACGTTTGTGCGTAATTTATTGTTTATTTTACACTACTTCTTTTTTGGGTGTTTTATTTTACTTAAAAATGTGCTCCCCACTGAATGAATTTAGGGGTTTTTGCTTGGATTAGTTTTGTTTGGCATTTTGTTGCTAAATTTTGTGGTTTGCACTTTGTACTTTGTGATGTGGAATTTATTAGTTAGTTTAGTGTTCTTGTTAAATATTATTAATTTAGAATTTGAAAAGTTGGGACTGGGGCTTTTTCTGCATTATTTGATAATTTGCTTGAGATTCTTATTTAATATCCTATAATAATTTGTAAGTCTTTCTAAAGGATTTGGATTTTTTTGACATCTTATTATGAATGTTGTGGTACGAGTATTTATAGCTGTGTTGTGTGTTCTATTCTTGGTTTTTATTTCAATGAAAGAAAAAAAAAGTTTCATATTTTATAATTTTGGCTAATAAAATTTAAGAATATGCACATGATGCACAAAAAAAATAAAAAATAAAAAACTTGTTCTTTGATAAGAAGATGAAAAACAAGTGGAAAAACAGATCCCCTTGGCAAGACCCATATGTAATATGTTTATTGACATGACATTAAATTGGTTTCTTAGCCCTTGACTAAGAGTTCAATTCCCCTTTTAATGTTAAAAAAAAAAAAAAAGACAAATGAAAAAACAGAAAATAGCAAAATCCTTTTTTTGAAATGAAAATGGCAAACTCATAATACCCATTTTAAGGGTTTTTGAAGCCTAATGCCCGTCTCAGCTCATGACTAGGCTTCACAGCTTCAGAAGCTGCTGGCCGTTTATCCCTTTTACTTTTTCCGGTCACTCTTCTCCATCACAAGACATCTGGTAGGCCTAGAATCTTATTTAATTGCCGTCGTTCCTCCCTTTCTTCATACTGCCCTAATTTCTTGATTTCAGTTTGGTGCTTTTTCTGAATTAAAATCTCATTTGGGTGGAACTTATGAGCTTGTTTCACAGTCTGGGCTGGTTACAAGCTTCAAACTTTGAGTTTTGTATGACATTTTTTTCTTACTTTTATAAACATCTAGTGTGTGCTTTACAGAGCTTGCTTTGTTTAGTTTGCTTTCTGGGTTTATTCGAATTCAGCCTGGTAGTTGTTCTGTATTATTCTTTTTCACTTGTAGCTGAAATTAAGGTTATTCAAAGTCTCTGCACTCTGTATTCCTTTTTTTACCATTTCTATCAATTTCTTGGTGGAATTTCTGTGTATTTCTTGAATCTGCCTATACATTTCTTTATGTATTTTTAGCTTATTAGAGAAAGATTAATATTTTCATTTTTGGGTGCTTAATATTTTAATGGAAATTTAAACAAGGTGGGTAATGACATAAATATGTTCTTGTTTTGGGTGCTTAATTTTACTGGAAAATTTAACCAAGTTCTGCTTAATATTTTATTCCCACATACACACTGCAATCTTTTTAAAATCATGAATAACATGACAAATAAAGTACCTTCATGTAAGCTAACATATCTGTTGAAACCAAAAAGCAAGAATTCGTCTTCAAATTTTATATAGACTCTTATGTGTATTCTAGTTAGAGTAGCGTCCAACTGAAATTAAAAAAGACAGTTATAACTGTTGCAACCTTTCTTCTTGTGATCGCTGCTGGGGCCTATTTTTTTGAAGCTCGCCTCAAGCCCTGATGACCATAGAACCGGCGTTGAAGAGTGTGTAATTGAATTAATATTTTGGAGATTGAATGTGTCATGTGTTGTCTCTGTCCAAACTATGTAAATACAATGAAGTCAGGTGTGGAATTTAGTTCTTGATGTGCTCGTGTTTTTCGCATTGTTCCTTTAACATAAGCTCGTATTCGAATTTAAAGTTAATGTTGTACAGACCAAAAGCAAAATGGAAAAGTTGAAGATTGACTTGTTAATTTTGTTCCTTTATAATAACTTTCGTTGCTTAATGGTTATTAATTTTACAATACACTCGACTCTACTTTTGTTTGTATCAATACTTTAAATCATTATTAATGATTTTACTTTTACAATTATTGCAGAAATCGTGTAACGCACCATCCTTACTAGTATACAATAAAAGGAAATGTGCCTTAAACTTGCACATAAATAAAAGGAGTAAAGAATCAAGGTGCAGCGATGGCGATCTCACTTAGACGCGGGCTAATTTATTGTCGGCAGCTTTCATTTGCACTACGAGCCGCCTCTCTTCAATCCAACCACTACATCTCTTACTTAATATCCCATTCTTCTGATAATACCAACCAATCTCCTGTTGTTAACAGCTATTTCAACTCTCCCACCACGAATTTTTTTCTGTTTGAATCTCGAAGAAGCTTCGCTAAAGGAAGGAAACAACCAATCAGTAGAATCTCTCTCCCCCCCAATTCTTTCTCTTATTCTTTTTTTTTTTTTTAATTTGTTTGTTGGGCAATGCTTCACGCACGTTGCTATCTGAATGAATTTGTTGAGTGCTGCACCCCCACGTGAATTAATGTGAGAATTAGCATGCATTATTTATCTTTGAATTATCAATAGCTTAGGTCCAATCAAATATATAAAAAAATTGAAACTTGGAAGCTGTAATCTGCAGATATAACTTTATTTGAATCTCGAAGCCTGGTAGCCAATGGAAGGAGCCAACGTGTCAGTACTGTCACTTTTTCACCTGTCTCACTATGTGTTAACATACAGTACTTTGTGTACAGCATGAGTCGGTCTTGTCGTTGACACGTTCTTATTGAATTTTTTGGTGCCTGTTGCTGTGTAAATTAGTGTACTAGTAAGGATTTATTTTGCCCATGTAAGTATTTATTTTATAAAAATGTTTGTAACTTATTTGGGCAAAGATTTAAAGGTCCATTAGTATGATTGGCACAAGAGATGATGGAGATGGGGAAGTTGAATAGTAGGCACAAGTTAGTCAATCTATCATAAACATCACTTGAAGGCCAGGAAGTAACAATTAAAACTTGAAGGCATAAGTATGAATGTAATCTAGTTCAAGAATGGATAAAAGAATGCTGTCTATGTACATGCTAATAAAAGATGAGCCAATTTTACCATGTCCAATGGATCTTTTTTGCTGGTTCCAAGTAGAGTATACTGCACCTGACCTTATATAGGTGAAGTTGATTTGGCTTCCCGCCATTTTGTAATATATTAGAGGAGGACCCAGATGAAGATGAGGAGGAGCTTGAGAATGATGATGGGGACACAGTGGAAGATGCAAACTTAGGGGCTAGTGCCAAGGCTACCTCAGTTTCTCTAATGGAGGCAGCTGTTGATGCATTGTCACGTGAATTGGCAAAATTGCGAACTGGAAGAGCGTCAGCAGGTATGGCAGAGAAAATGTGTGGCTAAATTTAAAAAGTTTATGTATAAGTAAAGAACTAAAATGACTTTCTTTTTATTGATGAATTTACCCATTTGAATGTAAAGTAAGAATTAGTCGTCTAGCATGTAAATAAAGAAACACTAAGTTGTAGTCATTTTATTTTGAAAGTTAGTAGCTCTTCCGATCTTTCAAGATTAGCCAAATATGCTCATAGTATTTTCCGGTTGCTTCTAACCATCTCTTCATTGACCAATGCCCAATGCCACATTGCTTTTATTTGCAACAACGTTTATTTGGAACTGACCCTTCCCGAAATGTATTTGTAGGGATGCTTGACCATATTATGGTAGAACATTATGGTGTTAAGACACCCCTTAACAGGATGGCAGTGGTTTCGGTGCTAGACCCAAAGACTCTTTCAGTGACTCCCTATGATCCTGATGTAATATGTCTCATCTTTTCTCAGATCCATTCCTTGTTTATTTGTTCGGGTCTAACTCAAATGTTTAGTTGTTGGCTTAATAAATACTGCTGAAAGATAATACAATTTTTGCAGGCCCTAAAAGAGTTGGAGAAAGCCATCATTTCATCTCCTTTGGGTTTAAATCCTCAAGCAGACAACCAACGGTTGGTTGTACCAATACCTCCGTAAGAAATCTATTCCATTGAAATAAATCCTATTTATTACAATATAGTATATAATATAATATTATAATTTCAATCTGTTGGTTACAAACATTGAGGCGAGAGATGGCATATGATCTTCCCTTGTTTCGTATGACAATCTTTCACTTACAAGCTAAAGCTAGAGTGAACTGTCATTGATGTGCCTCTATGAGATGAAGAAATATTTTGGTTAATGCACAAGAGTTCAGCAAGTAATTAAGTGGCTGCTAAATATAGTATCTCCCTCTCTATCTTTCTTTCTTTTTTTCTTTTTTTTTTTTTGGGGGGGGGGGGGGGGTTG